>JAOVYW010002984.1:0-14511 GCA_025775045.1 Hiodon tergisus | reverse complement strand
TTTTTTTTTTTTTTTAATTGAAGGCAGGCTGGTGCCGTTCTGATACCTTGGGATTAGGGTCAAATGGAAATGTGTAGGATTTCATGCAGATGGCTTAGTGGTTTAATTACAGGGCTTACAAACAGCAAACTGTGGGCACCGTGGTTATGCTCTTAAAAAAAGGTACTTAACCTAAATTATTCCACTAAATATGCAGCTGTAAGGACACAAAGTTTAAATAGTTTTTTTTTCCCCCCCTCTTCAAAGCTGGAAGTGTCTCCACAACAAATTATATAAAGTAATATATTGTCAAAGATCTCCCAAATCTTTAAGCCTCCTCATGCAGGAACTGCCCTGAGGTGCTCATATTTACTTTAAATCCTTGGAAGCTGGTCTTTGTAAATTTACACAAAGTTATCTTATTGCTTATAAACAATAAGGGGTCAAAGCTAGTTAGATTGTCCTTGAGACAAAGGGCTGACCTGCCCACGGTCACCCTTTTAGCACTGACAGTGGCCTCCGCATGAGACTGCGTATGGGCTGCTATGAATACCCGGTGGAACAGTCCTGCAGAGACATTAAAGCCATTGTAGGGATCACAGGATTACAGACTGTCCAGAGATTAGACACAATTGGTTAAAAAGGAAGGAAGTAATGTCTGTTTAATGCTTTTCTTCACCCCTACATAGAGGTAGCCTTTACTGCGTCTGTACTAAAATGGAGGCAGAGCAAACCAAAAATTAATAAATAAAAAAATTCAGGTTAAACTACCATATTCTGGCTAAGTCGAACTAATTAATAGTCCCAAATCTGTCAATGAAGCATTTTAACACTTGATATTTATATTCAACAGTTTCTCATTAGCAGATTAAGGTCAAATACCCAATTCTGCAAACAAATTCTGACAGCCTTTATTGAGATTATTGAGAACCCATTTATTTTGCACTATTTTTCTAGCCCAAAGAAAGTAAAACAAGGGTGCCCAATCTGACTTGATGCGTCACAGTATAGCATTGCCAGGTTTTCACTTCTTAACACATATACATTAATGTATCCTACATTAATTAATATATTAAATGGCTTCTGCAAAATGTCTTAAATGCCAGTCACATACCGGTAATGTAGCAACCAAACTCCTAAACCTCACCAACCAGGCCTAACCTATACGTATATATTTGGGTACATGAGTGAAGGACTCCAATTAATCTGAAAGCCTGAATTCAAAGCAAATTTACACTGCACTGATGAGCTCCGAACAGGGCAAAAAATATTTGTAGTTACTGGGCTTTGAATTACAAGTGGACCAGGGTTCTATTGCCAGTCAGAGCTCCACGTGCAGGAACACATAGATTACACATGAGTGCATGGCTATAGCTGTCTGAAGGGTGGACACACAACTTACAGGGGAGAGCTTCTGGATGAGATCATGGGCCACGTGCACCAGGTTCTTGTCCTCCTGCAGGCTCTTCTGAATGCGCAGGCTCTCTTCCTCCTCCAGAAGCTCAAAGTCGTCTGCGGCATCCAGCAGGGCCTGGATCAGCCCCTTCCAGGAGCGTAGTGCTGGGACCTGGGGGGCCACAGCTGAGCTCACCCCCGTTCCTATAACCAATACCAGCTCCGAGGCCCTTTTCGTCTTGAGGCTGGGCAGCAGCTTCCTGCCGTGTGATGAGACGCATAAACATGGGATGATTAACCAGCACTGACCCCTATTAAAACACATTTGTCAGCAGATTTTAGTGATTGAGTCAATAAATTGTCAAAACTTTTTCCTTGGGCACTTCTGTGGCAGCATAATTTTTTATTTTTTTTTGCAATGCATTTGTCAAAGAAAGCAGTGTTTAATTTGCATAAGAAGCCATAACGGTCTATACCTGTGTTTCTTGCCATCTGAGTTGACATTGTCAGAGGCTGGCCGTTTCTCCGCCTTTGTGGTCACCAATGTGGCCATGCAGTTCCTGCAACGCAACTAAGGTCAGCCACATTATCCCCTTATACATACCAAAGATGGAAAATCATAAAGCAACTAATTACTGCTGTTACCAAGGCATTTAAACGCATTACCTTTGGCAGACGACAGTATATCATGCAAAAAACGTGTCAGGAACAGCAGAACTTTGATATCGAAGGCTGTATATCAAATAAAAATGGTTCATAAGGATAGTATTTTTGGCCAATAAATATACATTTTCTATACAGTCCACTCGGTAGTCAAAATATAAGCAATTTGAGAGCCCACTTGGCTTTGAGAAGCAAGTTCACTTTCCCTTTCGAATAATAAAAAAAAAAACAAAAAAAAAAACGCATAGCTCATTTTGGCTTTCTTACGGAAAGACTATGACCATAGCGCTTTAATGAACATTCCGTCTCCGTGTTATCAAACCATGCCTGAAACTATAAGAATTCGCCACTTTGTTCACAGACCCTGCCTACTGTGGATACATTTCAACAAAACTGACTCAAATTTCAATTAGTTCAATCAACTTCCATTAACAAATGTTGCTCTAGAGAAAGTTGGCGTATTTTTTACGTTATAATTTAAATATGGTAGGCGTTTAATCGTGAGTTTTCGCTTCTGGAATACTTAAATACGTAATGCAACGTAAATAAAGTCGATATGTGAATACGCAGCAATAAAAAATTTTTTAAATTAACATTATGATTACGTGGCACTGAGAACTTGTTTACTACTAACGAGAGTTACGTGGCCACAAAGTCATGCATTAAAAGCAATCTAGGTAACAAGATATAACAAAATAAAATTTACACCGACGTGTTTGTAAATAATTGGTAACTTTGTGTAACGTACGTATTGGAATGCTATGGCTTTCCGTTATTTAACACAGCAATGCTTGTCTTATTAGACATCAGCAAACTGGCTAGTAGTATCACCAGCACTAACAGTTATCAATTGGCAATTTATTTGACACATTAGGACTTTTTAAAATAGTCACCAAAAATCTTATTAATATATTTTTCACTCACCCCAAATGTAAGTCCTTCAATACTCGTGTTAGTCTGCTCAATATTTCGATATTCAGCAACCCGTGTAGGCAAAGCCAAAGTTAAATGGTAAGCTCGTTAACTCCCGACGAGGTTCTGCTTTAGGTAAATGCTACCGGTTGACCGAAAGCTTAGGAAAGCCTCGTACTCCAACTACGGTGGCCGGATTAGAACTCTGAAATTTAAAACCGTGAACTACAAGCCTAGACCGATTGGAGAAGTATCTAAATCAGATAAACTGCTGTTAATTTTTTTTTTTTTAAGTATAGTGGTCCATTGTGTGAAAGATTTTACTTAAATTAAACATTTTATGTGAAATATTATTTTTTGAAAATCAGTATCGTTATTTTCGGTTTTAACATTAACTTTATACCAACAAATGAAAACTACGTCAGGAGATATTTGAACTTTCTTCCTAATTACTGTTCATCCTGGAGTTGCAAATGGACAGCATATTGTCAAAGCAGATGCCCAAACCTTTGAGGATTTGAGGCGATTGGGAAGGCCTGACCCTCCTAAATTGGGATATTACCTGACAGGTAAAACAGATAGAATCAAAGTCTAAAAGAAAAGCAAAAGAATCTGGAGAGAATTTACAGCACATTACTGTAGCAGCTAGGCAATAGATAGGAGGCAATAAAACAGAGATAGGACTTCTGTCGGGGGCCTTATAGTTTACACTGAGAGTTGGAAGGGGCTAAAATTTTGGTGAAGATATGGTCTTTCCTTAGGATTCGCATGTATGGGTGAAACAGTTCCTCCTATTGCAGAACGGGTCTGAAAGATAGCATGTGACATTCCTTCTTTTAGAGCTACCATAGATTGTTAACTTAAAGCCACCAGACACCATAACCAAGATAGAGGAATGCTTCACACTATCCATGTGTCCGCAAACAACATTCAGCATCTCCCACCATTTCGCATCCCAATGTGTATGCTCCTGATCAAAATCTCTAGCTCTGAACAGAGAGTAACACAAGGCTTGGGAAGACATTGGCAAAGGCTCCCCTCCCCTTGTCTGCCACAAGCGTTGACCCTCCTGCAGGGAAGAAAGGATATGCTGGGCAGTTACTATTAGTTCGGTATCTCTTTTTAAGAACTGCATTTTACATTAGATTTGCCTCTTCATCTTGTTCGATCCTAATCAGGTTAGCAAACCGTAATAAGGTAGGTGTCTTTCTGTATTCTTGTTAGACAAACCAGCATCCATGTTTTCTCTAATATGCAAATTAGCAAATTAGACAAGGAAATGGAATGCAAAGGCTTGAAACTTGCAGACATTTCATGCTAAGAGGCAAAACCACCAATTTGCAAATCAGATCTTATGATAGCTAGAGAATTTACTTGCAGTTCAACAATGACTACTCAGTTATTTGATAAATAGTATGCATATGAAGATTATGCATATTATGAAGAACAGACAGATTTTCCAAATATTTTTTATACTGACCAGTTTTATTGAAATATATGAGTAATACCTTTACAAAACCTCACAGTTGCTAATCAGCACACGTGGCACTGTATGCACTTCTTAAATATATTTGAATAAAAGGCCCCTCCTTCTCCTGTCCATGTCTGTCTGGACTCAAAAGAACCACTGGCAGCATCTGCCACAGCTCTGACACTGGTTTAAAGAGGGACATACAAATCATCTGGCCGGTAATTTTTACTCCTGTGAAGTTTTAAACTGACTGTATGTTGATGACAGCTTGTGGGACACCCTGAACCTTAACACTTGCCATAGGGCTCTTCAGATAGACCTACAGAGCTTACAACCTGAGCTAGCAACACCACCAAACACCTTCAGCTATCAATCATGGTACCGACAACAACGACAACAACAACAACGAACGAACTAGAACATTTTAAGCAGTTTTATAGTGACCATCCACACCCTCCAGATAGTCAGACTTGTAAAAGTTATCTGGCATGAGACAAAACAGCCAGCCTTACAAAACGTTAACCCATGGGGAAATACATGATGTATCAAATAATTTCACATAATTCATTGGAAAGGCATACATTTTGCTCTTCTGCTCCATTCAGGACAAACTGCCCCTGATCGTCAAGAGACTTCTGGAGCATCTTCCTCAAAAAGAGGCACTTTCCTTGCACTTTTACTATTTCTTAGATTATATTTTAAAAAATGTTGTACTAATACTTGTTAATTGCCTGACATATAGTTAAAAACAAGAACAGATCCAATTTCAAGATACACTGCGCTTGCTTAGCCTAAACATCCTGAAAGAAACTGTACATATTTGTTAGAACAAGACATTTCTTTAAAACTATTTAGATCCAAAGAAAATATATTTATTCTCACAAGCAAACAACATACCCGCACCTTAGTTTAATCTGACTCATTACAGTACAACAGTCCAGCCTCTTGATAATGGTTTCACCAAAAAAAAAAAAAAAAACAAGAAAGATTCAGTTAGAAGAATCCTCGCAGTTACAGATCGCCACTGCGTCTCTGATTCGTTAAACCCTGATCTGCTCCTTCAAAGGTTACAAGGCTGAAAATCAGGGTCTGAGGCTGTCCATTTACTTCTCCAGGAGACTGAGCTCTTTTACATCTGCATACCTCCGCATGCTTCAAATCAAAACACAGCATGTGAAAACAGCTGCCCTCTATTACTGCGGCTATATTGGAGTAGTCAACTTTGATGCTTTGGTTGCGCCTCTAACTGTAAACTTCAAAAACGATTAAATGCATTGATTGACCAAACCCATAAGGTGAAAGATAAAAACACACACAAAAACATTTGAGAAGAAAAATGGTGTTTCGGGTTACTCAAGGGGGCCGCTACATATTTATATCCATAAGGGAACATGAAGATAATTGGCACATAATCTGTACAAAACAGAAAAAAAGGCCAGTAGTGCATACATATCTGTCTCTGAGTCAAGGGGCAGTCCATTTCTAACACTATTCACATTAAAATAAATCAGACCGATTTGCTTTACAAAAGCTAAAAAGGATTTAAAAAGAAAAGAAGAAAAAAAACTAGCTACAAACGCTCCATCCTTTCTTTATGTAACGAACAGATGCCTACATGGCCTCCGAAAAATTGACATTGTGCAGTTGTGCGCCCCCTAGTGATGCTTATTGAGGAGGCAGATGGCGTTGGCGAATAGGAGAGGTGTAGGGAGAGGCCAGTCTCTCTGAGGAGGTAGAGGCTGTCATGGAGGCTTGCAGGTGCATGGTCTTGTGGAACAGCTTGTTGCTGATCAGCACCACCAGGGAGAAGAGTCGCAGTTGGAAGTGGCTGTGAAGAGGAAGAGGTAAGGTCAGAAGCCGCACACACCTTCGGGCGACCCCTTTCCAGAAAAAAAACTTCAGTGATGGATTATTTAACCACAAATTTGTTCCATGGTTTTCCTACAAACCCATGTTCTTGACTTTTGCCAACAAGTGGAACTCACTAAAGTTTCACTGGAGTCTCGGCCTCATTAGCACTGATGATGAAGAGCGGGAACAGGATGGAGAACAGGCAGCCACTATGATAGAAAGCAGGGCCCATTTTAAAATGCAGCTATAGTAGTTTGGTGCACTTGTTAAGATGCTGGACTTACAACCAAAGGTTCAAATCCTATGAGTGCATTGTGTCCTTGTGTACTTAACCTGAATCATTTCAGTAAATTGAAAAAAAGGTAAAATTACAAGCCATTTCAGTTGTTCAAATCACAAAGTACCTTATGATGTATGAGGATGGCAAGGCAGTGAGCAGAGCCATAGGCAAACCAAAGCCAAAGTAATAGGGCCAGTTCCGCTCTATGTTGGAGAGTCGCTGGTGCATCTCAATGCCTTTGGGAGATGATAGGGGGAAGTAGGGTAGCCTTAATATTTAAACTTTCGACCATTGGAGGCCAACAGAAATCTGCTGGCCTCCTGCATTGTCACAGTTGGTACATAAGAAGTAACTCAGAGAATGTATACATTTTGTTAATTTACAGGTCAAACAGCTTTGTTCATTGTCCTTCCATACGCTAATCACTATTGGGGGAACATTTTGTAATTGCAGAGTGTGTGTGTATGTGCTCACCATGGTTGAACCAACGGTACTCAAAGCAGTAGAGGGAGTAGAGCAAAGACATGTGAAGAAGGCTGACCGTCTGACCAATCGCATCGATGGGAAAGAGACTGACAATCATGCCCTATGTAAACAAACAGCGGCACCAAGTCATTCATCAGCCTTGATTTTGTTTGACAAACAGAGATATTTTTAGAAGACCTTGTTACACAGAGTGACATCGTGGGCACACTGGACTTAGACAATATGTTGAGATGGTGCTGAGATTAATCAAATGAATCACCTGAATGAGAAACAAGGCTTGCAGAAGGAGGTTAAAGAGCATGTCGGCAATAATCTTACTGACGCTGGGAAAGGGCTGTGCTTTGCGTCCAGACACCTCAAATGCCAGGTCTGCAATGTCCTGTGGCAAACAAAGACAGATGGTGCTAAAACAGAGTAAAAAAAAAAAATCTGTTTAAGAAACTGAACCCCAGTGGTCTCAAGGTTACTTCTATTATGTTAGAACAGAAACAGAAAACACCTGATAGTTAAATCTCCTGATTACAATACAATTTATTCAACTTAACAGTAAAAATTGTTGCATCACAATTGAGACCGGATTCGACTGTGCAGTGTGTATAAACAAGCTAATCCGCGTTTAAGAGCCTGCATTTTTGTTACAGAAATAATTCGATTTTGCACTCTTGTATTCTCGACTACCCCCTACAATATTCTGAAGAACCCCCAGTAATTCATGTAAAACCCCTGTAAAAACTCTATGCAAAATAATAGTTATTTTTAGGTTTCTCTGATGAAACTTGCATGATCGCTGACACCTGATTAGGAGCTAGCAAAGTCCCAAGACAAACGAGGAGTAACTGCCTTGTTGAGTGAAAGAGCTCTTGGTTTTGCCGGTGCCAATCCAGCTCACGCCATTTGTCGATTAGGGACTGTGGCAGCGGGAGGGGATGGGTGGAGTTCGGCAGAGCGTCTCTCAGTTTATCAGCTAACCCGCTTCTCCTGCCGGCTTTCGAGATGCCTGCAGGCTTGTAGTGGCATCGAGGGGTACGTGCCACTCCTCCAATCAGCGCTGAACCTCTCCTGCAGGATACGTAGCTTGCAGTGTATAAAGGAGACGGCTGACTCAAAACTATTCATAATTTTAAAAAATACTCTTTCAGGATGTAAACAAAAAAATTTTTCTTAAGATGACAAATTCTCAGGCAGAATTTATCAGTATTAGAGTTTCGATTTTCTGACGATTAATTCGGGCTGCGTTGGGCTCAGGGTTAGTTTCAATGGGCTCAGTTCAGGTCGGGCTTGGAATCTCAGGCTTGATCAAAGAACAAAAGTGCATTGAAAAGGACTATACAATTTGAAGTTTATCAAAGGACGCCACTTGACAGACAAACATTCTCATGGGCACACCGACTAGTTCTGTAATGAGATGCTCACCTGAAACCAGATAGCGTTGACAATCTTGCTAAGGACGAAGAGCGGCAGTACCCACAATGCGCTAAACACAGAGGTCAGGATGAACTCCAGCCAGGACCAGACGTTGCCATGCAGGGACGGGTCACCTGACAGGAAGCGGCCCCTTTGAGTGACAGTGAACACCAATATTCCCTGCACCTATGAATCCCTGCGAATCTACAGAAAGGATCTGCACTGCGGTCTCCAGCAAGCATACATACCAATGATACTTGCTGTTAGTGTCTGAAGGAGTGGAATAAACACCCGGTAGAAGAGAAACAGACTGAGCTGTGAAGAAAAAAAAAATGAAGGAACTATACCATATATCTTGTATCTCCAAGAGATTTAAAAAGAAATCCCCCCAAAAAAACAATTTTGGTATAGCCTCAGTTTAGGTTGGATACTATTTTGTTCTTACATTTCCCACTTAAGATACTAGAAATATACACATAAAAGAGATGAAGCCTGGCATGATAAATAACAAATGCATTCATCTGTGAATTACTTACCCAGAAAACACCACCATTCCATGCACAGCACTGGATAATTCGACTGCCTAGCTTGGGTTCACTGCAGACAGAGGATCAGGCACTGACTAACAATGTACACCGATCATATTATTTATATATTTATTGACTTGGCAAACTTACACGATTTACATAGCCATTAAGGCAAAATACATTTGGTGCAAACAGAACCGATAAATCAACAGTATAATAGTCAAATAGCATAAACAGTTACAGGGTAACAATGAAAACACACAGTGGTTTCAAAGATGAACAATCAATCCGTGAAGTAATTTGTGTTAGAGGGAAATATCTGGCATTGCAGAGGGTGCAGAGGTATCGTTGGGTTTTAAATCAAAGCCTGAATAAAGTTCACTCAATTCTGGAAACTTGTTGTACCATTGACATGACAGGGCAAAAAATGAAAATTCCTTTGATGGCCTAGAGACAACTTCCAAGGCCACATTTAACCTCTAGTTCTGGCAGCTTTTACAGTCTGAATGAACATGAAAGGAGTATGAGGACCAGGAATATCATTTCAGACAAACCAGCTTTGGACAAGACTACATTGTCAAATATTTGGCTTGAGATGTAATGCCAATTAACACCAGAGCACAAACATGCTACATTAGAAAAACGGGTACCAGTGTTGCAGGTTTGGAAGCTGACCGCATGCGGTTTGGTGGTCTTGTGTGCGACATGTCCGCTCCCCTACCTTTCCTGTTTGCGTTCCTCGCTCTGGGCCCGTCTCTGAGCCAACGTCCCACTAGTGTGCCGCCGCCTCTGCTCCTTCCGCTTCTGCTGAATGCGGGCATCAAGCTTAGAGATGGTCCCGATTCCCAGAATTGAGTCCTTAAAACCCTGGGGGAAGGAACCACACCAGGGGGGAAAAACTTTTGTAGGAGCAGCACATTGGTTGCAACTAAGGAGGGAATCCACTTGAGACTAGGCCAAAGCATCAATAATGAGCCTAAATGTTTTTTAGTCGTAACTTGCAATTTGTAGCCGAGTTTGTAATATGCAATCTGTATTCATGAATTAAAATAGTGTGCTCATAGACTAGTTTTCACTCATAAATTTCTCTTTGACGTTTGTAGTAGGCACCTTTCTCATTTACACTAAGTGGCCGGTGGTTACACAACCCCGTTTACCGTGGCCGTGGTTTGCTACTTAAATCAGGAAGACAGGCATTGAGATATTCAGTTACTGATTGATCGAACAATTAGAATGGGAAAAATGAATGCCCGAAGTGACTTTGAGGTTGGCACGATTGTTGGTGCCGTGCGCTAGTTCTAATATCTCAGAAACGGTCACCCTCCACAGCTTTTCCCGCACAACAGTGTCTAGGGTATACTGAGAATGGTGGAACAAACAAAAAACATTCAGTCAGCAGCAGTCCTGTGACAAAAACAGCTTGATGATGAGAGAGGCCAAAAGAGAATGGCAAAATTATTCGGCAAGCTAACAGGCAGGTCACACAACACACAAATCGTAGGTCCAGGTCCCACTCTTATCAGCTAAAAACAGGAAGAAAGGACTTCAGTGAGGACAAATACTTGAAAGATTTCAGGAGGTTCTGGAGGCCAAGGGGGGTCTAATCCAGTTATAGTAATAAACCCAATATATTAGCCACTAAGTGTACAACTTTCAACCTGAAAAGAATATTTGTCACAAAATAAACCACAAACCATGACATAGATGTTTTACGGTTGGGTAAAAAGCGAAAGGAACCATGCAAACGTTAATTAAGTAGTTAGTTAGTTGTCGCTCTTATTCAGATCCAAATCACAGGCAGTTTCCTATAAGTTGATGATATGTTTATTAATATTAAAACTGTTTCAATATCTTCCTTCAAGTTACACTTTTAACAACGTGCTTCCCAGCCAAGCTCCTCGTGACCAAGTGACCAAGAGACAATCCTTAGCTGAACTCTATGTTTAGGCAGCTAGAGATCATGCTAAGCAAACAACAATGCTCTTTGTTAGCTTTGATGAATGAAAGGGTCGCCTGTTATACATGTAATCATGTATCACTAATTCATTAGATAAAGTGAAGAGTGTCTGACCAATTTTCATGACAACAGCCCATGAAAACAAATGGTGTGTTTGATTAACACTTTGGGGGAAAATATGTAGAACAGCAATTCTCAATCCATATCCTGGGAAGCCACTATGAATTCTGGTTTTTCATACCAACCTACTTCTTAATAAATCAGATTTAACTGGGGTTAACACTGGCCTCGGCCTTATCGGATTTGATTTTTTGCTTTTACCAACAACTTTAAAGGCAGAAAACTGTATTTTATTATAGACAATATATAATTGTATTTGTAAACGTTTCCCTTGGCATAGCCTTCACATTTGGTGCAAATGCATTTCAAGAGTGGACGTGCCTAAAGCACACTGACCGTTGCAACATTGTGGAGGAAGGTCTTCACACCGTCTGCCATTTCCAGTCCAGCTGCAGTCATCAGCTGCAGAAGGAAGTGCAGTTGGGCATCTGCAGAGCACTCATGGTGACCAGGTTAGGCCCCGACAATCTGCAACAACAACGTTCCCATTGGCCAAACGCAGGTGTTCCCAAGCAGCGCTTTTTTTTTGGGTTTGAATGCAGCATTTCAGCTCATCTTGTAGTAAGAGGGCACCTGTCCATTGCATTAGTGCTGAAAGAGTAGGAGCCAGCAGAGACCTACTACTGCACGAAAACACATAGTGCCATCATGTGTTCAAAGGTGGTGTTTATCATTTCCGGATGCTACACATTTGCCCTCAAGTCTACTCTGGATTGCTGTAAACATAATTCAATAACAACAGCAAAAAGTGGTGAACAAATTTAGCAAAATAAGTGATTCCACTGTTAATAATCAAATATGTGAAATTGCGGATGATCGGATAAGAGATTAAAATGTTTTAAAAGGAAGTTTTTTATTTATTTAATTGAGGTTGAAAATTATACTTATTATTATTATTAGTATCACGTCCAAACCAAGCCGCCCTTTTGCCAGGTGTTGCTAGGACACGAATCCCGTTAATAGTTACTGCAAGGCTACTGCATGCTAGCTACTCCGGTCTAAATTGTTTTCGCACAGCATAGAAATCCATCACTAATGTGCTATTAAGGCTTGGCTGTAGTCTAATTCTAAGTGTTGAGCCAATAACGTGAAAATCTTGCTATATATAGTTAGGCCATCAAGTTAGCAATACCAACTCCCTATCGGATAGATAACAAAACAGTTGCAATTCACCGCAATTCTAGTGAACGAAAATAAATAAATACATAACAAAAAATAATGTATCGGCGTCTAATTCTTTTTTATTATTAATTATTTATTTTTACCGTATTGCACACTTACCTCATTTAACTACTTCACAGAAACCCTCTCTATAAAAAAATCTTATCTCATTCCGTTATTTAGTCACACAAAACAAAGTCCAACCCAGATGTCAGTGTCAGGCCCAGTACGCACGCGCTCCTCTCCTAAAACCATTCTGGGTTCTGTAGTGAAAATCTGAAAACAAAGCAATACCCTGTAGGCTTCATAATGGCGAACAGCAAGTTAGTTAATTCGTATGTGACAACGTGTTCTTTTGGTCTCTTTAAAGTATAAAGTATATGCGAGAATGCGTTATTTAAAAATAAATAAATAAATAAAAAATACTATTTGATAACACGACGTGTTACGCTATAAATGCTAGTTTAGTAATTACTTTGTTTAAATGCTGAATGATTTAGAATTATTATAAGAATAATTATTTTAGATATACTGTTAGTTAACAAAGTTATGAACTGACAGTAGAATTTTTTTTAAATTACAATAAATTTAACTTTGTAAACTTTTTTGTCCCCGGCCTTTTATTGTCCCTGTTGTGCTTTTGCCAGATAATTAAAGGAACTTAATTTCTTTTAATACGGTCTACTTTTGACCATTTATTTAGTGATCTTGGGAGGAAGGATTCACCCCACACCCAGGGGGTTTTCAGAGTGTCTTCATTATTTTACTTTTTACTTAGAAGCAGGGCACAGATGGTGATCCATGTAAATTTTGAAGTGGAGTGTGGGTCAATATAAGTGTGAGATTAGTTTAGTGTGAGTGCTACCTGAGTGTTCTCATTTTTGTAACTAATGCTGGTTGCCAAATATATGTGTAGTGTGATTAGGTGGGGTGTGCTGGGTGTCTTATTACATGGTGGGTTTAGTTCATTTCACCTTTTTTCCCACTTCATAAATTAGAATTATGGAGCATACAGACGCTGCACTCCAGCCAGCGAGAAGAAAATTCTTTAGTTTCAGATTCTAGTAATGAACCTATTGATCGTGTTTCTCCCGACCAGGTTTTCATGCCTGAAACCTTTGCTGGTACTAGTTGGATTGGTCAGAAAAATTGGAGATGGTCGCAAAGGTTAAAGATTAGAATAATAATCTGAAGGTAAAATGTATGTATTTATAATCAGGTAGAGTTTGGCCTGCCCACTGAAGCTAGAAGCAGCCAATCGACATTAAAGGAGCCAGGCTATGTGAAAGTGAGGATTTAGTTGACTCAACTGCCACTTCTGTGGCTATAGCCTAGAGCTAAACAGGGAAAACAAAAAAACTTAATATGTCTATTTACCGAATTGTCTTGTAAGATTTTATCTAAAAAATATATAAAGTTCAAAATATGTCCTTAATTGATGACAGCTTACCTAGGTTTTCCTAGCTTTTTGTTGGTTTTTCTTTTCTCATAAATCTCTTTATGCGTTCCTGTAATTCTAATGTTTTTGCCTTCTACTGTTCTCTGCTCTGCCTGAATATTAATTGTAAAACCAATTATAAAAAATCATTTTGTCAAGAAATCTAACATCACACCGCTTAAAACATAAAGCTTCATGAAAAAGAGTTCATGAAAAATCTTTTTTGCATCTGATGCTCTCTCTCTCTCTCTATTCACTGCAAGTAAGCATAAACTCATGCCAATTTCCTCTATTTCTTACCTGCTAAAGTGGTGTGTGTAGTCTGTAATCCTGTGATCCCTACAATGGCTTTAATGTCTCTGCGGGACTGTTCCACCGGCTATTCATAGCAGCCCATACACAGTCTCATTCGGAAGCCACTGTCAGTGCTAAAAGGGTGACCGTGGCCAGGTCAGCCCTTTGTCTCGAGGCCAATCTAACTAGCTTTGACCCCTTATTATTTACAAGCAATAAGATACCTTTGTGTAAATTTACAAAGACCGGCTTCCAAGGATTTAAAGGAATGCTGAATAAATATCCGCGCCTCAGGGCAATTTCGGCATGAGGAGGCTTAAAGATTTGGGAGATTTTAGAGAATATATTACTTACTTTATATAATTTGTTGTGAAGTTTTTGAACTTAATGAGTCCTTATAGCTGCATGTTTAGTGGAGTAATTTAGATTAAGTACCTTTCTCAAGAGCGTAAACACCATGCCCAGAGTTTGCTGTTTGTAAGCCCCGTAAATAAAGCCATCTGCCTACACATTTCTATTTCACACCAATCCCAAGGTATCAGAACTGCACCAGCCTGCCTTCAATAAAAAAAG
>JAOVYW010002982.1:0-14518 GCA_025775045.1 Hiodon tergisus | reverse complement strand
AGGAGGAGCGTACCTAATGAAACAGCTGTAGGGTTAGATAGGAGGAGCGTACCTAATGAAACAGCTGTAGAGTTAGAAAGGAGGAGTCGAGGTTTCATAGCGGTTTAAATGACGAGTACGGACGGGAACAATCCCCCCCTCCTCCCCCGTTTGACAATGCTGGGAAAGAGGAAGTTAAGGTCAGAGCAATATCATTTCCTGGACTTTTGCACTGATGTTTAATTTACACAACCAATAAATTTTTTCTGTCCTGATTCAATCAGGGAATTTTGCTAAAATTTTTGAGCCACACTTCCACCATCTGCACTTGGACTGAATTGGATGCGTTTCAATGGACACGGCAAGATCTAAATAAGTATGATGTCATCTACGTTAAGCATATATAACTACATTATGTATAGCCAAAGCTGTATTTGAGCTAGGAAGGTTTGTAGGGTTTGTTATATCCCAGCACTTTTTTCTCACTTCTCACTGCTTCATTGTGCCGCGTTATGTGGCCACTGGGCATTTTAAATGTTATAAAATTTTTATTTTTTACTGAATGATAATAGATTCTTAAAAAGTCCTAATGGGTCAAAATGGGCTTTGTGTCTGGTATGTTTGAGAAGACATGAGGAGCGTAAGGGTGATATCCACGCCCCAACAGGGAATACTTTTGTCTACGGAAAATTCATTCTCTTCTGGAAAGTGAATATTACCTGTGACAAGCCTCATGCCACCCTGCCACACACTATGTCTGCCTGGCAGGGGGATGGAGGAGGTTGGGAGCAGGGGGAGGCAAGCCTGGCACCCAAATTTGTGGGCCCTGGGCAATGGGTCTCTAGTGACCCTCCCTCCAGCCCTCAATCCAAAAACACAGAGTTTTTAGTAATGAAAATATAAAAGCGTCAATGATAAAATGTTATGCTTTTTAATTTGGCAATGCGGTTTTACAGTTGTTGTTTTTTGCTCTATGAAACAGAAACTGAATCAAGGTAAGACATTTTTGGGATTTAGCATTTAGCAGTGAGCCCAATATGAACCACAGAGATTCTAACCAGTTTTGCTAACTAATGCTAACTAGGTCAGAGTACAGCACTGTGTGTTCTCTTTTTCCCCACTGTACTCCCCCTTTCGGCAGCATGTAAAAACAAAACTGAGGGTTGAAGCAGAGATCAACCTGCTGAGCTTCCTTATCCTCCCTGGAACTGAAAAAATGCTTCCCTTACATTTATCACCCACAGTGCAGATGCCAGATCAAATATGCACCTTTCCAAATACAGTTTTCTCAAAAAGATTTGCTAATTAAAATAATTTCACTATGACCTTGGAGGATGAGAGATCTGTCACCAAGATTTGAAAGTCAATCAGTTTCCTGCAAAAGCAAGCATGTTCTGGTTATGGAATACTCCAGACAAAACTCTTGTGTCAGCAGAAAAAACTTTAGTTGTAAAAAAAATTTCTTAAAAAGCAATACTGAATTCAGGGGAGCGATCACGGTCTGAAAGAGATCTGACGTGTGCATAGGAGATAAAAGCAATAAACAATACCAATACTGTTGAAAGGGAAAAAATTTCCACCAGTCACGTGCACTGGCTGGTGATTGGGTGGGGTGATATGGTTGACTGTCATTGTTATTCAATGACAACGTGTGCCCTTCGAGCCCTCTTTAAAAATGTAGGGTTCTACTACAGAACTCTATGGCTTAGACCACTGACTTTTTGTTTTTGTTTTTGTTAAAAAACGCAGCTGATGGAGATGGGGTCTGGAACACCCTTCAACTGCGAACTAACTCCTCCCACCTACTTATGACTTCTAGCTTCACTAGAGACATGGAATTGTAACCCATTAATTCAATTGTGTAAACAATACTAACGTTACAATTGTTGAGATGCTCTCTTTGCATCTCGTATCCTTAACATTGGCTAACATTATAATTTGCAAATCATTTCATGGTTTAGCCAAGAGATTTCCTCTCTTCATGTGACGAGACACCTGGCTACGCTTGGTTACCAAAGACATTGTACTTTCTATTCTATTCTAGCATCATAGCATGGTAAGTTTTTTTGGCCCATTTATGAAAAAAACTAATGATCTACTATTACTGTTCCCTCTCCAGTAGTGACAACAAACATATTTTTTTATGATTCAGTGGAAGTGGCTCTCTAGTTTTCCTGACCATAAGGACTCAGGATACTCCTGGCAGGTCATATTTAACGAGGCCAGAATCTCCCAAGGTGGGAGAATCCTCCTTCACTGCATTACAAATTAACCTCGGATTCAAAATGGACTTCAAAATGCACATTTTACGTGCTTAGAACCCATTATAAATTGCTGTAATTAAATTGCACTATTATTGCCTCAGGGAATGATATAATTAAAACAAATTGATAGTTTTACTTCAACGTAATATAATGAATGTAAAATTGATGTTAATTAATGTCATCACCGTTAACCTCCTCAGAACCCATGGAGACATAGGTGTGAGACCAAACTTGGAGTAAGACTAGAGATTTTATTTTAAAGTGGAACTTTGCCACAAAGCTCGTCCGTTGTCATTGACAACGGACAGTTGCGCCATGCGGTACCAGTTTCTTTATATAGTCGTAATTCAATAATTTGTGTTTTTTTTAAATCACTCTGGTGTGGTCTGACTTAATGGAAAAAAATTCTTAAAGACCTTGTGGTAAGTAAAATCTAATTGTCTCCTTGATTACACACGAAGAGAATGTTTAAATGATTAGAATGCACTGTTAACCGCTTAGCGCTTGATTTTTATTTTTTATATTTCTGACACATAAGGGGCACGCATTTGCTTTTAAATTGAATCAAGTGAAATGCCAGGGTAGAAAAGAGGTACATAAAAAAAAGTTAATGGACTTAGCGAAGAAGAATGAATTAGTTTTACAAAGCTCTATTGCTTTTAAGATTTCCTTCCTTGAACCCCTAGATTATTAAAGAGTTAGTCATTCAGCAGCCTTGCAATTGTTTTCTAACACTGGAGAATCTATGTGCTTCTCTAAGATATTTAGCTACTTTGTTTTGGCGTTTGAAATGTGTATTTCAGTATTTTTCTCTTCAAAGAACTACTAACTATTGTCCAGGCTCGAGATGCAGTTTAACGGAGCAGGTAGGTTCCATGAAATTGTAAATACACAAAACAGTCAACTACATCTCAACTGTGAGTGACATCTGACCAAAGGTGTGAGCCATACCTCATTCGACATCAGTGAGACCCAGAGCTTGCAACGCATAATTTATTCTCAACAAGACAAAAAGGGTTGTACCACAGAGGTCTGATTTCAGAGACTGTCCATGTTTTACAAACTTCGTATAAATGAATGTCATATCATTATGATGGGCAACATTCCAAATGGATTTAATTTGTTTGCTTCCAGCCTTGAGTTTATGGAACGCTGTGAACGTAGAATGCATTATGCATAGTGCATTTCATCAAATGCATTATACATTGCAAGTGGTAATTGAACCGCACTAAACTGGTCTAAACTGCTGTGAATCGGCCGTGGCATTGTGCAATTAACTGACCCCCGTTTAATTGCAGATGAAGACAAGGCAACATGGTTTCTGATAAAATGGAATATTCCTCAATTCATTTTGCATCGATTTCCAATAAACAAACGCGGGCAGCTGAGACTGCAGGCGCTCACACTGCGCTGTGTGACGTGTGCGTCATGAGTTTTTATACCACGCACGCGCGTTTTGCGGAGGTTGCCCCCACGTTACTCACTCGATTTTTACAGGGATGAGTGTAGGTTAAAGCAAACACAGATTAACGGCAGCTGATGGGAGCTGGCAGGAATCCCGGCAGGAAGGAGGACGGGCTGCTTCGGGGTCCAGCAGAACATCTTGCGTGTGTGAGACGGCTGTTGTCATGTTTCACAAACTGTGATGTGTTACGATGATTCAAGGAACTCGGACTGTTTGCTGTGACAAAACAGGACAACAGAATCAATAGCTGGCACATGGGGAGGAGGAGAAAGAAATGGACACAATTTCAAACCTCTGTCTCTGGAGCCTTTGTGACGTTCTGGGAGCGGGGAAACCGCCGGTGTAAGTCAGCGCCTCGAGTCCGACAGCTAATGACCACCCTGCGGCATGGTGTTTGGCGGTGTTCGGGTCTCGCCCTCTAACAGCTGAGCGCGGGTGAGCGTTTGAGTTTGAGTTTAAAAACCATGCTGTGGCATCCGTGTGAGAGCACAGGGTCCCGTTGTGTCTGCTCCTCAGACTCTCCCACACTGGGACCGGTGCCTCGCCGCGGATCCCTCCGCCCTCCGGGGCGAACAATCGCACTGCTCTCGTGACTGGGCAGAGGGAACAAAGTGAGAGAACGAGTCCAGCCAGTCGGGACCAGCTGTCTGGACCTGAATCCAGCCCAGTTTAACTTTGTGGAATCACTAAAAAAAGAATGATACAGCGCTGAAAGGCTACAGTAGTGAAGCCAGGAGAGATCCCTCAGTGTAACCAAGGGAAGCCAACCCAGAGGATCATAATATGTTATCACAATAATGTTTTAAATAAAAAGAAATTACTGACCAGAATTTCCCAGGAACAGCCTGTACGCAGGCTGACCATCTCATGGTCCAGGTGAAGCTCAACTGATGAGAATGACCCACCAATGTTCCAGTGCGAGGCTAGCATGCGGCTGGGGTCTGGACAAATACAGCAAGCTGCCCAGTGTCTGCATGAGCACTGTACAGACAGGCCACCCCATAGAAGCTTTACAGGCTACCGAATGGATGTAATCACAACTAAACCTTAAAAAAATGAAATAAAAGAAAATAAATGGGCCCCCAACCAGCCTTGTTTGATTAATTATCCAGGCAGATGGGGTCTCCGAGCATTATGGGGGTTCCAACCACAAAAATAGGTGGTAAAATAGGTTTCCATATGCTGTAAAGCAGCTTGTTTTAAACACTGGGCACACCTCCTCGATGGGATTAGATTTTGTGAAGCAGCTTCACAAATTAGGGCTGGCGGAGGGCTGGGGCTGCAGGTGATTAATTCCTCATTTAGAAACGAAGCTCTACTATGTCAACCTGGCACAGAGAGGGCAAACTGCACAGGGGCCCAGTGCGGGCCATCCATTGGACTAAGCGATGCGCATGCAGTCTATTTGCGCCCGAACCGCTGCTGCTCTCAAAACGATGATAGCTGGACCGACTCGGGGGCATCATGTTTGTCTTGACTGAGCCAGGCCCTGCACTGTCTTCCTCAGCCAGTCTGAAGCTTAGCCCGTTGGCTGAGGAGGAAGATAAAAAGCAGAAAAGCACCCGGGCGAGAACCAGCGGTGCTTTTATTGGTTTTCAGAGAGAACATTCTCTGCTGTGCCGCATGTCCATAGTTTATGGAAACGAGATTAACAGGCTATTTTCTTCCGACTGCCACTTGGAAATAACGATGATCAAGTTCTAATTTAACATCAACTCTAATCCATGTTTAATGAAAGCGTCCTCAGAAGAACAGAATATTAGACTTTAAATGTTTGCATGGTGTGAATTGAATTAATGCGAGCTCGAAATGTCGGCTTAATCACTTTCTCATTGGTGCGCACACTGAGTGTAGTTGTCAATGTTTCCACTGAAATTCAAACCGACATAAGAAAAAAGTAAAATATTTTATGTTTGTTGTTGCATCAACGACAAACTTAAGGGGCACATTATTCCAAACATTATTTTACTGTAAAAAGAGAAAAGGTTCAGTGAATGATCTGTGCACCGAAAGCCTAGCAGGGTGCACGTACATGTGTGCATCTGTGTGTCCTTCGTGCACCTCTCTGGCATCCTGGAAAGGGCCTAGACGTTACTGCACTCATCTATCTCAGGGCCGCGGGTAACAAAAGCTTTGCTTGCGTTTCGCCTACTGCATTACTAGAAAGGGCCAGAAAACATTGAAAGTTCAAAGGAAATTTAAACCCTCAATTAAAACCAGAATTAAAAACTGGAGAGGGGACCTTATTTATTTCCACTGAATCGAGTGGAGCGATGGAAAGCTATACGAATATCAAAATGAATGGTTTGAAACCCCAAAAACTTCAATAAACGAAAAGTCACTCAGGGCAAATTTATTTGAATTCTTTTGCCTCGATCCCAACATCGTGGAGTTCAAACAAGATGCAGAGCTTTGTATCTTGCACCCTGCACTGCCTTTAAGGTCAGATACAATTGAACAGAGCCTTGCCAGCTCCTGACTGAGGCAAACTCCTGACTAAGGTCCTCGGTTGCGTTATTGCATGACTCAGCTTTCAAACTCACCACAGCGAGCGCCGTGGGCAGACAGCTCTGGCGCGCGAGCAGGCCTAGCGTGAAATGATTTTGGTGATAAATTAAATCATTGCGTAGTTGGGGCAGGCTCTCGAAAATGCACGAGGCGAAGGGCAGTTCACCGTGCTGTCCAAACAATTTAATGGTCCGTCTCCCGTTTCACACCCTTGAGCTCAATTTGATCTTAATTTGGTTCTTTATTCACATGCCCATGTAAAGAGTCGATGTCTGGCTTTGTCTAGAACATCAATGGATGGAAGATTTTAAGAGAAGGCTTTTACAGGACATGACTGTCTCAAATACAATGACCTTTGGAGTGAAGCATGTCACATGCTTTTCAAACATTTATCTAATTTCTTAACTTTTAAATAAATAAATAAAAATATGCATATCTTTAAAAAACTACTTTTTCAGTCTAACTCTCTCCAGTCTAATCAATTGGCTCTCGTTGAAAAGTTTCTTAATTGCAGGCACCTGAGATTGGAAAAATGAGTAGAACCACACTCAGGGGCACAACGAGATCCAAGATATGAGCATGCCCCCACAGTTCGCCCGTCCGTCTCCAGAGCTTGAGGGCGTGGCTCCTGGCAGCGTGCCGCACAGATGCTTTCAATGGAGGACTGAGGTGAATTATTTTCTTCAGAAGCGCTTCCTTAATGATCAATGCAGGTACCCTGGAAGCATGAGTTGATCTTCCTGTTGGAATGATGCATGTATTTAAGGATTTCTGTATTTTAGCATGCAGTATGTGCACACTGCTCCTCCTATGGAGGATCCGTTTCTGCCCGCTGGATGCCAACAAGCTTTGGATCCTGTTTAATCAGCAAGCTGTGGCCATTACCGTGTATTCTGGAGGAATAGTTGTTTTTATTTCAAAACAAAAGAGTGTCTGTGCGGAGAATGTGCAAATATTTGTGTATATACGAATGACGCTCTCCCCCCCCCCCCCAAGACAGACATATGACATAAAGCTGAAAGGAGCAGCTATCTGCTGAGCTTATTCCAGCCCATAAAAAAAGGTTTTTTTTTGTTTTAGAAAAAAAGGTTTATATAAATACAAGGGTAAAGCAGATTTACATGAGTGGGTTTTGTAAATGGGGAAGGCTTTAGAAATTCAAACTTTGGATTCGATGCATAAAATTGAATGCTTTGTGAGTCACTCAGTCTCCCTCCTGAAAATAAAAGAGAGATATTTAGTTCAATTGACTGGATTAGGCATTATGACCCTGCGGTGACTCATCTAGATATCTTCAGAGTATTAAGCCTCGCTATCACAGATTGCATTCGACCTCAGCTCTTCATAAATAGCTTTCATCTGAAATATTAGACAGGATGGCGCTAATGTTATTTACAATATTTCACAAGCACATAAAGTACGATTATGTTATTTTGAAAAAAGAAAAAAAAGTTCTTACTTTTTTGGGGTTTTCAAGTAAATCAAGGGACTTAATTTTCACTTGGTTACGCCTTATTTTAAATTTAAAATATTGGTAACATTAGGCAAGTTACTGTTACTTTGTAACTGTATTTTTGATAAAAATATGAAAATACAAAAAATCAAGACAATCCAGCTTGATTTTATATTTAGTTGGGTCAAGGTCTACACCCAGAATCAACACCTGGTCATGTTGCCACTGGCTGTACTGCAGCCTGACCACAATGCAGGATGGCCAGCTCTCCGGAGATGTTACTGCCACTACAGGGGCTGCATTTCAGATACTGGAAGACAAACCACATGTGGAAACTTTGTTCTGTTAAATCTTTCTTACCTGTTATAAAAGCATTTCTTATCTGTGTAAATGAGGTGAAATACCTGCAAAATTATTGACATAATTACATTGGGCTCACTCCGTACAATTACATTTTATGGATTGTCTGAGAATTTAGGAATATAAAACTGTTATTGAAAAAACTCGAATGTATTCAAGCAACCAAGACTCCTAGGTCCTGGGTTCGAAGCCGACCTGGAGTGGAGTATGTAAGTTCTCCATCCGTTTGTGTGGGTTTTGCTTCCACCGTCGAGAAACTCCCGAGTTCGGTGGATTGGTGCCTGTCTAATCGAGTGGTTATCTGTGTGTCTCGGGTGTACCCTGCCCAAAATACATCATAACCAAAAATGAATAGGTATGTCTGAACTGCACATTTCATGTCAGGAAACATAAATCATTTTCGCAGTGTACCATTTTCTCGCCTGATCACTAGGTTTTTGTCACCTCATCATGTACTAATGTATTACAGCTATATTTATATAGATTTGTGATAAATGACCCAAACAGAGCTTCCACGGATTCTAATACATTCTGACGTGCACCTCCCGTGACCTATACAAAATTGTCCCTAGACCCGTAATTATCAATGCTTATATTTTTCAGCGATGTCCCTTCAAGTTCAGCCCACGCATTC
Organism: Hiodon tergisus; assembly: GCA_025775045.1. Taxonomy (NCBI): domain Eukaryota; kingdom Metazoa; phylum Chordata; class Actinopteri; order Hiodontiformes; family Hiodontidae; genus Hiodon; species Hiodon tergisus. Next base: position 5,855 of record JAOVYW010002982.1, on the reverse strand, counting down.
GAACCAAGAGACTTAACATTGCCCCCAAAGCATTTATAATAGTAAAAATAATAAGCACATGGCCTTTTCTGCACTGCATTCTCATCCCTTTTTACGAGATTTTTGATCCGGGAGTAATATGAAATTTCAAATAACGTAGTGTAATGAATGTTAGCGCGTTCAGAATTCCACACATATACTATAAGGAGAAATGCATTTTGCACAGGCACATTGCTGCCTCCTCAAAGTGTTAAGAAACCTTTAAGAGGTATTATTATTCTGGTGATGAGGTGTTAAATTGTGTTAATCTTTGCAAACTCGTATTGATGCGTATGTTTTACTTGACAATAACAGTAGAATTGAATTGTCTCCTTGCAGAGACGGGCTCCAGGCAAAACTGCCAGCAAAGGTAGGCCGAATCGAACGGTTCTTTCTCAGATGCTAACGTTGTTATAGCTGGAGAGATTTACAGCGGATAAATGACAAAACTGTGCAAAACCTGACATGGTCATTATGCACAGCACTTGTCTATGCAAATGACATCCACACATTAATTGACCGTGCAGTCACTGACTTTCGAGCATACGCAGGGTGTTTTCAAGAGTGCTTACAACATTCAGCAAAGTGCATTAGATTTAAGCCCTCCGATTCCAAGGTTTCGCGGGATGACAGAGGGCAGGTCAAAAACTGCGTTTTCCCACAGAGCACGTGCAATCCCAGCAGCATCGGGGGTCGGTCTTTTCACTCTGTTTCACAATCACGTTCCTAAAGTAATCCCTCCAAACAGAAGTGTCAGAACAACAACTCCAAAAGATGGTGCTGATTTATCAAACTGTTATATAAGGTTTTATGTATGTGTTATTATCGACTTGTTTGTGCATACTTATCTATCCGTTAAATCAGCCACGCATGAAAGAACTTTCAAAGGTAAGACAGAAAGAATCAAAAGCGTTTTGCTGGTATTTTGTATTGACTTTACTTCAAGGCCTCTGCCAATTGTTTCTCCTCTGTTTCTCCCGATGAAGAAAATGTGTAAAAATAAAATACAGCCATTCCTTTGTATTGCAGAAAGCTAGCCAGCCTTGGCATGGCATTGGTTTTGAATGGCGTATTTAACATTTCACCTGGTGTGTAATCATAACACTGTGTAATCATCCGGTAAAGCGGTGTCATGAAACCCGGGGGCCCAGAAGGATTTGGCCGCCAGCTGCCGTGAAGCCGCTCCCGGGCCGTGCCGGCCATGCCGGCCACGGCGTGTCCTCCCAGCCAGAACATTTTATTAATCAATCGTGTGACTGATGCTTGTTTCACCTCGCAGATGGTCACACGTAAAAGCCAAACGAATTTGAAGAATTCCTCCCTGCCCAAACAAACCTCTTAACTATTAACGTTTAATGTCTTGTCACTATGAATTTCTATGTTCAGGAATGTGACGTAATATATTTTAGTCCTTGATCTGATGTAACAGCTGCCTAATTTGTCCAAAAAGATATTTAGATTGTTTCGTTTATATATATATATAGGTGACAAATTAAAGGAATAACCATGGAACAACATTCTTCCCTCATTTGGTGTTTTGATGAAATGTTTCACCATGGGATAAAGGTGATCACTCTGTGATGAAGTGACCCTCCCCTCTAAGGGGAACAAGTAGACCCAAACCATGCCAGGAAAATACCCCTCACAGCCTAACAGAACCTCCGGACCCCCTGTATGTGTATGATGCATGTGTCACGCAGAATGTATCAGAAAGGGCCGGCTGGTGGCGTAGTGGTTAATGTGACAGGCTGGTTACCAGTTGCTAGTTCAAGTCTTGCTCCAGCTATACTTGAGCAAAGAACTTACTGAAGTCCTTCAGTAAATATACAGCTGTATAAGGAGATGATTGTATGACATGAAAGTCTGCATGCGTGCTAAACTGAGCATTTTACAATTGGGTTAGGGTGTATAGAAACCATATGGAGAATGTCTCTTGAATATTGCCTGTGAAAAAGGAACATTATCTTCCCTTTGTCATTCTGCCCAAGGTTACAGATGACAGCATGTCAGTGTACTGTCCTCCAACATTCCCATTGCACACCACAGAAGGTTTGCTTTGTGATGGTAACTCGCAGGAGTCCAGGTCTGATTTTCTCACCTTATAGAAGCCAACCTGGCTTGTGATCGCTGCACAGTGCGCTGAACAGGTGTTATACCGTGGTTGGAAGGCTTGCCGTAGGCGTTGAGTAAAGGCTGTTCATGGGCACATAGATCTACAGTGGGCAGAAAAGCTAAATTCCCTATCGACACCACCATGAACGCTTTCTGGGGCATACTCAGCAGCTGAATGTCTGTTGTCTTATAAAAATGTTTGTGACAAAGAAGCTTATTAATATTGTTATTACATTTAAAATGTGGGTTTAAAATTCCAAAGCACTGTAAGCAACAAAGAATAAGAACAAATAAACATAAAATGGAAATAATAAACAGGATCGCAAGGATAAAGGACATTATTTTTATTCTGTAGTAGGGGGAGAAATACATTTTAGGCTTAAAAACACAAGTATAGACATAATTTCCTTAGACCATGACCTCTAATTACAGACGATTAAATTCTCATTTAGAAACATTTTTTATTGTAGGTTAGAAAAGCAGCATTTCGTGTGCGTCAAGTCTTCCAATTATGGCATGAGACCAACAACAGCCTCTGTACAGCTTATGCTTAATCAACACATCTCAAACCCTAAACTCCCTCGTTTGAGTCAGAAACCATTTTAACCGCAGCTGGACAACGAGGTGAAATACAAATATTCTTGATAGCGTTCTATCCATTCAGAAATTGGGAGCAAGTCAAAACAGTGACTGAATACTGAGCAAAATCGCATTGCACAGAGACTTACGATGACGCATCCAAATAAAATTTGTATGACGTGAAAAGAATAAACGAAAAGGCATTTAATAGAGCTAGGAAAATAAACCAGCGCCTGGTAGCAATGATACCCACGCATACACGGTAGGCCTTGGGAATTGGATTCTGCTTATGTTACAGCGGAGATTAAAACGGACAATTAATGGAAATGCAACAAGCCAATTAAAACCCCATCCTCCACCACCTCGTAAGAGCAACTGGTAATAAATAAATGCTACTGCAAAAATTAGCTAGTCGCATTACTTCATAAATAATTAAAATGCAAATGAACCGGTTTCTGTCTACAAACAAATAAGCAGACTTTTTGAACAAGGACCTTCGTATTAAAGAATACAAGTACTCCTAGGCGCAAGGCAGAAATTATTTTTAAAAACTGCTCTGACGTGCAATTGATTACAGGCTTCCTACATTTTTGTATGAAGTGCCTACAATAAATCTCTTTGTCCATTTCTGTATAACTGAGATGCATAACCTGAAATTTTTAAGAATAACAGAATTAATATTTACTCCTGAATTAATGCAGGTGTAAGTGGGCACAATAATTCACAATCTTAAATCACAATCACAAGTCTGGTTTAATAGTCCCGTCAGTTTCTTTATGGACACACAGGAAACACGAGTGGTTTAATACCGTTGGACTACAAACATGTTTGAAGGGTGAGCTTTCCTTGTCACCCAGGTAATTAAAACATTTAATCAAAACAGGAAGGTAAAGAGACTGGTCTGCTGTCTGTTGTAGGGGTAGGGAAATTGCCCTGTCATTTCCACTCATCCTTCACTTATCATTTGCTCCACTGAACTCTCTGAGCCAACAGGAGCTGGAGGCTGAGAAGAGATTGATTCCTCATCTCCATCGCTCAGGTGTGATGGGGCCTCAAATGCAACGTTGGCTGAAGTATTGCGAAATGGGTTGCAGTCCTAAAGGTGGTTGCAGCAAGGAATATTGTACGGCCGTGGTCCAATTTCCCCAAGGGGCGATTAGATACACGTGCAGACCTAATTGAGCTATTTCACTCCAACAGCTAGATGAATTATGTATTTTATTAATCCTTGGCTAATGTACCGTGGGCATGATTATTATACCAGGGCGAGGATGTTGAAAAGTAATGGTACAAAGAGGAGAAACGCTCATTGACCGTGCATGTTCTATGAGGATGCTAACTTGCTTGCCTAAACACTGGCCAAATGTTTCCCCCTGGCAGATTCAGGTGATAATGGGCGTGACAGGGATAGTAAGGTGTTTTGGAATGAGGATGGGCATATCTGGATCAATAATAACAGTGTAAATAGTGTTAATACATTTGTGCACTACACACTGAAGAACTGCCTTGTAGTGCCGTGCGGGGCGTGGCGGGTTCACCGGGGGTGTGACTGGGACAGAGGCAAAAGCAAAAGCCGAGGTGGATGCAGGAAGACAGATATAAAATGCCCACGCCCAGAAGCAGCACTGGTGTCGCCTTGCACAGCTTCAACATCCTTTGGTTTCCTTTCATCCTCACAACCTGCCCTGCCTCTCAGTGAGGCAACTGGATTCAGCTGTGCCTCATTCCCGTGTGTAACTGCTGTCCGCGGTGCTGCATGCGTTCGCCCTGCAGCGTGCTGTTTGGCCGGTCATTTTGAGGGTATGCCCCTCACCACGGCAACGGCCATTTTGGACACCACATGCTCGTAGCTTGAAAATGGAAAGTGGTATAAGCTTCGCCAGATGATCCACTCCACACTGCATGTTTGGACAGAATGTGGGCAGGTTTGTTTCATTGCTTGATATTTGATATAACTACAGAGGCTAAAAGCCCCATATTTCCCTCGATTGTTTAGTAATTTTTATTTTACTTGGAAGAAGACCTTAATGAAACCTTTCCCGACCCATAGTTTGAGAACCACTTCTCTATAATAATCAAATTCTCCCATTGTTTGCATTCTTAGCTGGGCTTAGTTTGCCGGATGATGTAGAAATAAACACACAACATTGTTGATTAAACTTTATTCCATTTCATATTCACAAACTATGGTATGCAGAACATTTTATGTAGGTCAATTGCTGCTGAAATCCAATAAAATATTCTTCAAAAAACTACCAAATTGAAGGAATTTTGCATGTTTAATTTGTAAATGGTTTTCTTGATTAGAGGGTGTCAAATAATTTTGACATTTAATTATATAAAAAATGTGGTTGCTGTGTTAGAACCTCAAATGTGCTGTGTGTGGTTAGGGAAAATGCACCAGCCACAGTAGGAATTGCAGTTCAGTTCATTTTCATTTGAAGCCAAGCCGGGGTGGTTGTCGAGCAAGAAGTTGAATGCAACGGATTTGCGCAGAAATGGAAACATCTGACATGTATCATCGTAAACGGCAAAAACAAAACTGTGCCAGCCGAAGAGAGTCTGCCTGCAGGCAGTGTTTGCCTCTAAGGCAAAGGAAGAAGTAAGAAGTCCTTTATGCAGCTTTTTCGTTCAGAGCTGAGCCCACCTTGGCAACCCCCCGCCCCCCTTCCGCTGGGACCCCATGTTGACTGTTTTTTCAGTACTCTGAAAACAGCTACTGAGATTTTACTCTTAAGAAAATCTTACAGGCATTCAAGAAAAGTCAAATGTTTCAAAGAGGGCATGGACACACTCTGGTGTTTTGTTTAAGACAAAGTGTCTGATCTCGAATGGAGTTCAAAACAAGCTTGTTTTTAGTTACAATTTTCTTGTATACTACTATATCAAAGGGCACCGCTACTCACAATTCACAGTTTAACTTGATATACCCTCCCCCTACACTAGACTAGAATATGTTCCTGAAAAGGCAGTGATGTGTAGGGTTGACCCAAGAGCTGAGAAGTTTTCAGGTTTTTCATTGGCTGATCTACAAGCACTTGACATTTTTCAGTTCAAACCTCCCAGCCTCCTTCAATCAATCAATCAATCAATTTTATTTTTATACAGCGCTTTTCACATGTTGCCATGTCACAAAGACGCTTTAC
>JAOVYW010002980.1:0-14519 GCA_025775045.1 Hiodon tergisus | reverse complement strand
AGAGAGAGAGAGAGAGAGAGAGAGAGAGAGAGAGAGAGAGAGAGAGAGAGAGAGAGAGAGAGAGAGAGAGAGAATGTAGGAATGAGTAAATGAGTATGAAGATTCATTGTTGTTTCCAATAGCTTCTTCATGAAAAATATTTGAGGTGTTTTATTGTTTGAATATTGATATTTATTACCAATGTAATCTGATAGAAGTTGGTAACAGTCATAGGAAATAGCCAGAGTAATAAAAGGCACAGCACTGATAAAGATGGACTCTAACGGCAGGAGTAGTAAAGTTAGCACTTAGAAGGAGGAGGGTTTTAGTTGGCGTCAGTCGCACAGACAGTAATAAAGGTGCCACTGCCATTTATGTATCAAAGATGAGGGGCGGAGGCAGCTGAGGAAGTCCCTTCACTAAAATACAGGTGTTACCACAAAATCAAAGTGCAGCTTATAAGAAAACCTGGGTTTGAAGTTTAAAGAGGAGACGTGGATGAGAGAGAGAGACACAGAGAGAGAGAGACACAGAGACAAGTTCCGTGAAGCTATCCACTGTGAGCACATGACGGTGCTACAAAAAAGTTATTTAAGTTTTAGTTTTTAAAGACATAGACTTTATGAGTTTAATAGTTTCATGATCAATTAGACGTAACATAATAGTGTAAAGTTTGATAATACATTATTGAGCTGATAGTAGAAGGGGTACCCCAAATTGCGCTACACACCACTGTTATATATACAGTGCCTGAAAAAAGTATTTACCAGCGTCGATTCCTTCTATGAGGCTAGGTAGGTTAAGCCTCCCCAATTTACAGAGATCATTCATTTTTGAAAATTATACATATTATAACTTTTAACAGAGGACGTTGTTTAAGCCATATCGGTTGTCCTTTCGCCTCTCTGTTTCTCATGCTCCTGACACCTACTGAGAAACGTACCTAGTGGCACCTACCCTTGTCTCCTTGCACTCAGCTCTGAGGGACCATCTACACAAATTCTTTCAAAAGGGGTCTCGATAGGGGGTGCTTTTGGTATAGGATACCAAAGGATATTGCCCTTGATGCCTGGCTAATAAAACCTGGTCTCTTATGCAGGTAAAGGTCTTTTTCCATTCCAAAATGCCCAGCCATTGGGCCGCACTGAAGACCAATTTTCAGTGACTATTGCTTTTCTGTCCACTCGGTTAAGCCTATTATTAATCTATTCAAAAACAGGGTAGGACACTGGCCACTTGGGTCTCAGCCCCTGGCCTTCAATTTTATAGCACTGTCATGTGCTCTCAGTGGATAGCTTCACGGAACTTCAAGCGTGGACATGCCCTGCCCTGGATCATCATCTGCGTCTCCCGTGGCAGCATCATCGGTCTCAGTCTCCGTACCCTGTTCCCCAGGGACCTATCCATGATGAAAACATCGAAACATTATGTGCACAGTCAGATAATAATGTACTCATGTACACATCTAATTCCCACCGTTGTGTCACTACGCAATGCCTTGAGTGGAGCCAGATGCTGATGGACAGTGAGCGACTATATCCCCCTTGATACTCACCTGTATCAGATGCTTGTCCACTGTGTCAGGACAGGCGTGACCACTGGGCTGGAGACATTAACCTCCATCATGGGACATTCCCTGCAGATGTGCCCCAGCAGCCCACATCTTTTTTCCAAGCTGTGGTTCGTCCAAACTGTCTATAATTATATAAAAATATAAGTTTTCTACACAGAACCTCTCTTAAACCCTGACAAGTCTATTGATAGAAAATTGGGTTTTTATACAAAAATAAGTTACAGAATCGAATCGTTCTAAATAAACCAATAACGCTCTTGAATTTAATTGCCAAAGGATGACACGAGAATCAAATTAAATCGTTATTAGATTCATACCAAAAGATTTCATACCCCTAACCAACAATAAACTCAATAAACGTCATTCAGAGATTTCTTAAAATATTTTAAGATAATTGATATTAATATTTTGAAGAATATTTAAACAGTCAAGACATTTAAAATTAATTTAAATACATTTAAACAATACAAGATATCTTTAAATAATTTCAAGGTATTTCTAAATATCGCTAACCAGTTCTTTGATGGGAGCTACTTCAAAGTTATAAAAAGCATCCCAAGCGATGCCTACGTATTTTAGTGTTACTGCCCAAAGTATATCAAGTTATAATAACCAATAAGACAGGCCAGTTAACATACCATTTAAATACTTTCAGTAGAAATTGGTTTGCTATCATTAGGATATTTAAAACATTTAGTTTTTGTACAAAATTGCATAAAGCATCCTTGGGATCAGATAGAACGGGCAGTTGTAATCACTATCAGCAACTTCTTGATGCCATCGCGTTAGCATGGACTGGCATCTCCATAGAAATTTTTATTAAAGTGGTGGTACCCCTCTAACACATTAAAAACCCACCTCTCCTGTGTGTGGGTGAATGGTTGTTTACATTATTAACTAAAACAAGTTAACTGTTAATCTTTGCACAGTTAATTTAATAAGAATATTCACACAGTATGTATGTCTACTACCTGTTTAGAGTGGATCTGTCTGGGTCATAACCTTGTTTGTGCAAATGTAACTACGTATATTACAAAACTAGGGATTTCTTGTGGTTTATTTGCCAATATTTGATAACAACCTTCATCTAGGTCAGAAAATATTTAAAAACAAATCACTAGCTTTGATCTGTAAGTAATACAAAATTACAATTAGATATAATTTAACTGATTAATGTAACTCAGTCAGGTGAGTTAATTAATTTACCTAATACACTTAAACATGAAATTGCAATATGTTGCTGCAATAAGACATTTTGCAAAATGACCATTAAAAAATATTGTTTTTTTAAATAAAAATGAAACAGATAAGACTTTATAAATATTAACGTATTGAATATTTTAATGCCAACAGGCCTAAATGAAGCAAGAAAGGGAATGGTTTGCCTCAATGAAAGGAGTCACCATCAAATGATAAAATCCGATGTAGCTACAATGTTAAGCAATTCCTTTTTGTCTTACATATGCCTCTCCACATGGACAAGTGATCCAAGTAAAACCTTGTTGTATAAGGGAGTATTCATTATATACCAATTTTTTAAATTTCCAAACAAATGCATTTTGAGAATATTTATAGAGATCTGGAATGCATGTTCAAATAATCTCTAAGAATACGACAATGTTAGAAGGCACCTCTAAAAAGCAAATATTGTTATCTTTGGATGAAGATTATGTTCGTGTAATATATTAAACATTAACATAACTGCATTCTATAAGCAAAAAAGGTTGCTGCTATTTCTAGATAACTAGCTTTTTTTTTAAATTTTAAACCCACATTAGAGTTCAAGTTCTGGTAGTCAAGGTCAAAGTAGTCTCCAACCTAATTGGAAACGCCACTCTCACCAGGAGTCAAAATAAATGAAAGACCGCAGCTTACTATACGGTACGGCCAGATCATATCAAATTAAAAAGATGGCTTTGAAAATTTTGTCTCACCTTAATTTACTCATAGAAATATTATGCTGGAAAATTGTACGGTAGACTGTCTACAGTATTAATTTAAACAAAATATTGCTGGTTGTTTCATCCTTTTTTCTGATTCGCCTATCATTTTATTATTCCCATAACTTCTGCTTTGACACAGAGTAATTGTGGTCAAAAACCAAACACACACATACCTGTTGTTTTTCCAAACAGTTTATAGAGTGCACTCACTGAAAATCTTTAAAATGTTGAATGTACTGTCTGAATGGATTAAGCACGTTTTGAGAATTTGTTATCTTTCCTTGTAATTTATGTAAATGTACTGTAATTAAATGTAATTTTAAGGTTTGTTTTGGTGTTTCAAAAATTTTATCCACTAGGAAATGTGCCTGACTTTTTAAAGAGCTGAGTAAACATCATTTAGGATGTGTGTGGTCCACATGCAGTTGCTTGATCTCTATTGTGTGTACGAGAAGCACAAAATACACACGTGTAATAAATCTCCTTGACTCTCCATACATTTACAAGGCAGTTAGGAATCCTTGGTCCTTTTCACTTCTGTTCTTATAAATTCCAATTATTGTCTTTACTGTAAAAATCATAACGCAGAAAAAAAATACAGTGAAAATTTTTGTCCCTAACGATGCATGTCTCGTGGCTGTCACAGTGAGAGACAAGGCTTTATAGAGAGAAATTCCCTGGAAATCTTGTTGTGTTGTGTGTTATGATGAGGGATATTGACAGACGTTTTTTTCTTTTAAATAAGGTATACATACTGAATTACTTCTGTGAAAAGTATAATGTAAAGTTATTGTATGTTTTTTCTGTGTGACAGAAAAGGAATTAGTAACTAAGGTAATTTTTAATTCATTAATTCATTAAATTCACAATTCATAATTTAAACTGCAGCTGGGTAAATCAGTTATATATCCCTGTCTCCTATTTTTCTCCACTAGCTTTAAGGTGTGTCCCCAAGCACGTTGTGACAAGAAAGGGCTCAGATGAAAAATAAAAGGAAAACTGTTTAGGAAACACTGCTTTACAACACACTGCTCTGGCATTTCTTGATATTGGCAAGATTCCCAATAGCATCAAAAACGATTGATTTAATTCTTTTGGCCTAAAGCATAACAGAATTGTCAAACAATTTGTGTGATTTTGTTTCTAGATATCCAAATAATAAATATAATAGTTATTAAGCCGGTTTTGTAGTTATACCTATGTCTAATTCTAAAGCACTGCTTTAGACTGCTTCAGATGTTCATACTGTAATTGAGTATCAGGAAACACAAAGACACAAATGGAGAGATTTCCAAACACAGTCTGATCCAATGGGGGACTTATATAATTTATAATTCCAAAGGGCCTTTTATCTTTGTCCAATAAATAAACTACCAACACATGAAAACTGTAAGCTTGTGTTTTGTTGAGTCATTACAGTATAATGTTTTATTGTTACTTTACTATGAGACAATGAAAGTCTTTTACATTATGCTTGCGCATTCACGGTAAATTAAATATGACAGGTTACTTTTTGAATATGTTTGAGCATTTTAAAATGAACAGGCCTTTCTTTGCCACAGTTGTTCATATAATACTATAAAAGGTCCAGTGTGCTTGAACAATGGTCTCTTAACTTTTAAACAATATAACTTATGTGATCTGTAATTTAAAAAATATTCTTCAGGTAAAAGTAATCAAGGTAAAGTATATTAGAAATAATTATTTATATTAGCAAGTAAAGTAACAAATAGAAATGAATCACCTTTACAAATTATGGCTGATTAATAGCACACCAACAAAACAATTTTCCTAACGGCAAACAGAATAAAAAGCAGGTCCTTCTGCACTGTGACTGACTGGCATTAACCCTCTAGAAGAAAAGCAAATTAAACAATAACTTACAGAAAAAAAACCTGGCACACCCTAATGCTGAGAAATTAAGTGAGAAAGAGTGAGAGAGAGATGCTGTGTATATGCTAGATATACATCTCTATTTTCTGTCAGCTGGGGATGTGAATTATTACTTTGGCTCTGCCCACCATATTATTTTCTGTCTATTTGTATTATATCTAAACATCCTGGATTAATGACAATGGGTTTTCTGACTAACTTAACTTCACAAAAATCATGGGATAGAGAATTTCACCCCTTCACAAAAAGACATATGTTGTTTTTTTATCTAGTGTTAGATAAAACACTGGGTTGGTATTAAAATATAGTGTATTTATTAACTTAACTTGTGTTAAATTATACATTAAAAATACATTTGAAAAATTCAGCTTTTCTAATGAATGTATGCATATATAAAATATGTTATTTATTAATATTTGAATGATTGAAACTGTAAATGTGAAAACCACCGTAACATTGAATATATTTTCTAAAACTCTTGATATTTACAGAGAAAAACAAGGTACTACAAATTTGGATGCATAGAAATCTGAACACTGTAATTCTACAATAAAAAAAGATTATTCTGATAACCATGAGAAAAAAACAGTGTGATAACTTTTTTTCATAATTTTTATGGCTATTTTGTCCGTATATGTTATTTCTAATGACCTACTTTTCATTTTTTCATGTTTAACTTTTTGTAAGGTTTCATATTTAAGTTTCAAATCAAAGTTTCAAAAGTAATTCATTATTGTTCTAAAATTAGGCTGTAGGATTTTTGTCAAACTAAAGCTGAGGTTTAATATAACTGTATTTAATAACATTACTAAAAAAAAAAGCTTATAAATACAGTTATGTAAAGTGCAATAATCAGATTGCCAAACATTGCTTATTTTGATTTGGTTCCATCCAGAATACTTAACAAAAGCTACAATTTTGAAATTTCACATACATACTCTGATGTAGGTAAATGAAATAAGAGCTTGGGGACACCATCAATATGCAATTATAAAAAAAAATATTTTTCATATTTTCAATTGCTGTACAGATATTCAGAGAATAATAGTTGAATTCAATAGTTGAATAGCTGAATTTTGCATTCCTGTCTAGCGGCAGCTAAGGACATAAGGTGATTACCATTTTGTCGTTTATTGCCAAAAAACATCAAAAGATGACATTTATGCAAAAGAGCTAGGGTGTCTAAGCACAGCTCTGTATATTTAAAGTGGCCAATGCGATAATCCAGTCTATTGTTTCTTGAGACTTAGTTAAAAACATCCAAAACCCCAAGTGCAAACAAAAGTAGTCTACATTGATTAAATGCTTCCAATATCATCTCATTCAAGGTTTATTTGCAAATACTGTTGAGTTTCACAAAGGTTAATGACTGTTGTATTTGGTTGTCAACTGCAAGTATGTAATAATGTTGTCTAAATAATATAATATCTTCTCAATAATGAAATATGCAATACTATTAACAACAAAATGAAAAACTACGCCAATAAGTATGTTTAAGTGTGAAACATTGTTTGTAAATGTAATCATATTGTTTTGACCCGATTCGCTGACAATAAAATGGTTATTAGTCATTCGCTCTAAAAACTGTAAAACATTATTTTACCTTATGATACTAAATTTACCAGCAATGCCCAACCGTATGAGGGGTTAATGTGCCTCAGTTCATAAAAGGTGGGGCTTCAGGAGGGCAAAAACGTATAGGAGAGACAGGTAATGAATTCAGTTTGCTACGAGTTGCAACCTAAGATCGCGAACGCCCTGCTAACCTGGAAGCGTGTGCGGAAACTTAGTGATTAACTAGGATACTTGATTCGCCATACAGTAGGCTGAACTCAATCGAAGTTTATTTTTTTCCAGTTCTTCTTGTTTGCCACTTTATACTATTACTTTTTTTTCTGGACAAAAGAAGACGCCGATAGATGGAAAGCTCGAGGTAAATCTACTTTAGTTATTTCGTTAAAACGGACTAATCGGTTCATTCAGTTTGGACTCTTTTAGCCTGTGGGTGAAATAGCTTAAAACCATATTACAAACTATAACTGCTTAAATTATAAAAACTTAAACCAACATGCCCAATAATAGAAGTGGATTCCCGACAATACATTTCGTTAAGTAAATATTTATTTACTGTATTTATGTATTTTTTAAAAATCTCTTATCATTTCATTTATAAATCTTAAATATGATTTTATTTTTTGATAGGTTACGTCAAAATTTATTCTGTTGAAAGACAACAGTGGTGTCTTGCATTTATTTATTTTTTTGCTTGTCACAATGGTTATGACACTATGCTTTCCAGCAATTAAATTATTTTTCAGTCTTTGTGTATCTTTAGGTTTCAAAGCATAACCTCTGTTTGAGCTTCAATAGCATACTTTTATTAGGTTTACAATGTCAAATATGTCCTATGTAAAATCAGTTAATACGACAAAGGAACATTTTTTGTTAATTACAGGTATCAAAATTACAACTACATTTGTTAAAGAGTACTTAATTACAAATACAAGTATTATAATATTCTATTAGTTATCTTTATAAAGTTTGATTTTACATTGCTGATAGTTCTGCCGTACTAATATGACCTTTATTATCAATATAAATGCGATTTATTATTATTTTATGGCCAGCTCTTTGCAAAGCAAAATTAATAATACAACCGTCTTTGGATACTGCGTTACATGGTAATAGAGGCTACATGTGATTGATGAATGTGATTTTTAAAAATGTACTGCAAGTAATGAATCAGACATGCATTGAGCACTAACAAAATAAAATACAACAGAACAAATTTAGTAAAACAATTATCTAGACCATATACAGTGATTCTGCCTGTATACAAATACGCAAAATAAGGATGCAAGTGTACAAGTGTAATAAAATATGATAATATTAAAAAACAAGATAATGCTTTACTTCCAATAAAAGCATGAATTATTCATAGAACAAAACAAAATCATAACGTTAGAATAAAATGTATTGTTAAGGCAGTTAATTGTAACTTGTTCTTCAAAAGAGTTCCCCAATAATCTGACCTTTGCTCAATTGCGTTATTTAGGGAGTAATGCTAGGAACTGTGAACAGCATCTGGGATTTGAGTACATGTACCAGGAGAACACACCATTATGCTTAAAATGACAGGACAGTGGTGATATGGATTATCAATTTTTAGATATGTGAATTTATGATAACATAATAAAGCATATCCTGTACATATTACTAAACCTATTTCATCGAAGTGAAAAATTTGTCAAAATATGTTCACTATTAAGAAATTAAAATATAATTTATTGAGATTATGATTAGTTTACTATTTCATATCTTGTTTGCCTGACACTTAATATTGGTAAATTCAGTCCCTTATCAATTTATCAGTTGTTCTGTTTTTTCCCTAATCTGTAATCACTAAATTGGAAAAATCTAATCTGAAATTACTACAGATTAAGGTATTTAACATTTTACTAATTGTAGAAACCTTGAAGATCTCTAGGATTGTGGCACTCCCAGGACAAGGTTTCCGACCCCTGGACTATCGTCTTGGTTTGAAGTAAATATGCATCTGATACACCAGTTAGTTCACACTGTAGGGTGTAATTTGACCTAAAATCAAGGAGTCCTGAGTGGATCAGTTGGTAAAGGCCGAGGTTTGAAGGTGAATCATGTAATTTTTCAAATCTGACTGATAGTTCCAAGTGGTGGTGCAAGTGGTAAATGCAGGCGAATTCGATAATACAGTTTAAATGCTACTATTTCTTATTTTCAGGAATTTTTAAATGAATAGTAAATGAAAAAGACATTAAGTGTTTTTATTTGGTTATTTTATATAATAAAACATTGAAACTGGAGGATAGACATCTCCTTAGTTTTCTTAATGAAGCAAATAAAGTAAATTAAATGAGTTGCTGATATAGTTTACAGCACCTGCAGTGTCTGACATGTTACAACAGAGCTCCATCTTTACCCTCCCTGTCTGTAATGGAGTGGTCTGTGTGGAGGAGATAAATGCAAAAAAAAATAAGTTATTGAAGATTTCAAATAATAATTAAAAAAGTACTCTCTTGTTTCTGAATGGAGAATGTTTCTTATGAGCTGAATCAATTTAATTTTTTATTAATTTATGAGAAGAATGCTTTGTGAAGTCATCCCTTCATCAGACTGTAAACATCTCATGTCTTAACAATAAATCAGTTTGATTCCTGCATATTAAAAATAGTTTCTTTGTTGAAAATAGTGGTTGACTTACAGGAGAAAATGATCAGTATAAACAACAGAAGCAGAACATGTTTTCTTTTTTAGTGCTTTCAACTTTGCACTTTTTATGTGATCCATTGGTATGGCATTGTATACCATTTTTTCTATATCTTAAAATGCTGAGGACCTTTAGTTGGATTACAGGATCTGAGCAACATTTCACTTATCTAGGACTTTGTTGCCCTATAACTTAAACTAGTTGTAAGCCCCCTCCCCCTCCACCAGCTGTTTCATTGTAGCTGTAGTGGGGATGTTTTGTGAGAAAGTGGAATGGGGGAGAATTTTGCAGTCTATTTACAGAAGTGCTTTACCAAAAAAAGAGATAATCTGTCTGACTGAGTGTCTGACTTGCATTCCCTGGTAATTATAGAGCAAGCACTGGTGCTCCAGGGCGAGCAGCAATAAATCAGCTTGACCTTTAACATCATACCTCTTATTATCAGATTCCAAACAAATTTCTTTACGATTTCATTATAGTGGCCAATCTCCTTCTTAAGAACTGAGTTCTCGAGAACCAAATCGCTGATAGCGCACATTGGGACCATTCTTGTAAACTTTATTTCCAATTCATATGACCAGTATAATAGCTGAGAAATTTCGGAAAGCATGGATATAAAAATTAGGCCTGGATTCAATAATCCTATAATAAATCTTTCTTGTATTGCACTACCCAAGAGAGGCAGAAGAAGTCAACAACATATAAAAAATATAAATGGTTATATTTTAAATTAAAGCCTTTTCATAAAGCTATTATCAAACACGAAAGTATGGTTTTACATCAACCGTTCATGTGTACATTTCCAGACGTACTTATTGTTGATATTTTTCAGGTTTTGATAGTTTTGATAGTTTGATAGTTTATACTTTGAATTTGTATTATTCAAAGAAACAAAAATTACACATTTTACTTTATTTTGGGATTTGTCAACAAAAGAAAAGTAGTGCCACAAAATTGACCAGATACTGGAGACATTTTTGGAATTTAACTTGTTGTGCCTTTTCCTTACCACCAGTATTACCACGATTATCAAAGTGGCCCCTGTCATGGTCATGTAAATCAGTTGAGGAATCTAATTACGCCAATATGTGATAATGTTAAGCTCCAGTAAACATAGAGCTAGACTCTAGAATCTGAAAATTAACTCAGGGAGTCATTTACTTACATACAAATATATTTTTTCTGGTTCATAGAGAAGAAAAACTACAATTCCCATAGTTCATTATGGGTTCATCATTGTTTTTTCTCCAGCAGTTGTGCTTTCATAAGAGAAAGAAAAGTTTTTGAACTTTCATGTTTAATATTTATATTTGAAATATGAATCAATTTCGGTGCTGTAGTTGACTGCATATCTTTCCAAAAATAGAGTTGAATCTTATAGAATTCAATTATTTTGGGATCGACTTCCATCCCTACAATCCCTGGGCTCCCTAATTAACACATAAAGAGAAATTTAAGTTAAAATATTTGAAATCCTTTAAGAGAGATGAGAATAATTAGGCACGCTGGATTCTACAACATTAGGAACATTATGTGCTTCCTAGACCCCTGGCAGCACTGCTTAGAAGGATGGGCTTCTCCTCCAATCAGCAGTTTACCTCTCACACAATCTTTGTAGCCTGTAGTGTGGAAAAGAGACAGGCAGCTCAAAGGCAACTAGGTTTGGAGGAAACAATTCTTACTTTCTCACCCTACTCACGTGTGATGGCGATGGCAAAAAGCGAGATACATTAATTCCAAATTAATTGGCAATTGGCAAGTAATGTTGCCTGACTTGTGTTTTACCTGATTAAATACAGATATAAATTAAGGAATAAATATACAAAAATACATTTGGTCCTGAAGAATGTTCCAAGTAGTATTACTAGATGTAAACAACTGCTTGAAAGGCTAAATCTAAGGTTTTGAACTAATGCAATAGGTGCAATAGGGAGAAGATAGAGAGACAGAAAAGGCTGTCGTCTTGCAGTGTTTTCTAGAATAATAAGTAGTCAGCCAAAGAGAAAAATGATGCACCAAAATGAATTTTGGCCAGCTACAGGTGCCGTTATAAAAATAAAAAAAATGCCTTATCCCTTTTATACAACAAATTTACATAAATAAATAAATAAAAATGTACAGTTTTTCATGAACATTAGAAACATAGCAGATTCGATAAAAAATTTCAATTACAGACTTTAAAATATTAGACTATTTTTGCTTCTTCTGAAAACTTTATAGTTTATCTTTTACATGTTATCAGACAATTTATTTTGTGTGTGTATGTAACCAGGTTGTTTATGCATGTACTTTGTAGCTCTCTAGCTTGCTAATTGTGTTATTCTTATCATCTTAAAATAGCAAACATTAGCCAATAGCTATTTGATTGCTAGCAAGCCAACTTATCTAAACTTACTGTCTCTCCCCTTCAGACTTGATTATCATTGGTATCAGCTGCTATGATTTTGAATGGAATCGCTAACTTTTAATGCATTTTTATAGCCATAGATAAAGTTTCCATTTAAAATATTCAACAAAATTTTCTGAATTTATTTTATTGCAGTTTGCATGGCATTTGCATGTTTTTGTATCGTTAATTGTGATACATAACTAATTACCTTCATCCTTGCAATTAAGTATTGCATTTTCTTTGCAAACACACAATTTCACATGGCTGTATCTGCATGATTTTGGTTTCTGAGGAAGTGCAACTCTCTAACAACAGTGAGGCCTACGGCTACACAGGTTGGTAAGATGGTTGGAAATACCTTTCCTTATTTCAGTTATATAAACTGTAAAAACACACTAGTGGGTTATTTATTTCTAAATTTGTTTTTTATGATAGGTAAGGGAATTAGTGGATTGTCTTGGGTGCAGTAAGCTGATAATCAGGACACTCCCTGCAATATTTCTCAACAGCTTTTACAATGCCTGGCCAATATACTCACTGCATTAGATTATTTTCCACTCATAGATGTGTCCCAACAGGCAAATATGTCTTAATTGTCAGACAGTGTTGACAAACTCCTTTGGTTCCAGCAATTGTTCCTGGACATCTTTCCCTTGTTTACTGGGGTAGGGCAAGATAACAAGGAAAGTAGCAAATTTGGGCCCCTCTCCCAAAGCCTACTTTTTATTGAAAATAAAAACTGATGTTTTACTTTGATGCCTTTTTGATTCCTGAAAACAACCTATATCTATAAAACAAACTTTCCAAAAAAAAAAACACTACTTAAATACATAAAGTGCAGATTGCTCTACACAGGCTTTTTTCACAAACACAACGAAAAATGGAAAACTCCATCATTTGTTTGTAGTTTTGTCTATTGCTTTTCTCTTCGGTTTATCTAGTCCTCTGTCGACCTATCCAACTGCAAAAAAAACCATATTTACTCTGTTAAAGTTCTTCCTTAGTAGGTACTTGAAAGCGTGTCTGCCTCAGCCCCGTCATCTGACAGATGTGCTTAGCTCAATATTAACTCAATACTAACAATGTATTGCTGTATCAATATAATTTTAATTGCAATGAAAAAGCCATTGCACAACAATTGACTTATAAAATTATAGTAAATAAAACTTTTAACCAATAGTGATCTGCAAAAAGCCTACAAATTTGTTCTGTTGCCATGTTTTTTCAGCTGAAGTATAAACTGGGCCTACGTTATGACAAGCAGAGAACTACAAAGCTGCACTAAGATGTAGATGCTGTGTGGTCCGCTAGGCTTTCTCATAAGCTAAGTGACTCGCTCCATTACATCAGCCTTGCTGCTCGCAGTTCAAATTTGTGCTTCAGCAAAATTACAACATGTCATGGACCATCAGGGTCGCTTGCAAATAGTCGAAAACCCTGAATACTCAATCTTCGAATGTCAAATACACCTACTGTATTTTTAAAATGCAAAATACCATTTGTGATAGTTTTCTGATACAAACTACAATATATTTGTTATCATTATTTCTATAAAATACAAATTACACAATACATAAAAGTAATGGAAATGCATTCAGGTGACACTTAGACCTAATTGTCAGAATGTGAGACAGACTAAAATTGAGTAGGGGTTTCTGACTAATGATTATTAGCAAAGTCTTAAAACATTACAGGAGTTCCTAATTAAAGGTAAATGGCTATCAAGATGCAAACTAAAATAAAATATAAAAATCTTAAATAAGTAACAAGTGAACTGGTGGAGATAGTAAGCTGGGCCCCATGTATAATTTGGTCAAGAAACAGGCTTGATCAAATAAAGGGGTTGGTCACAAATTTTTACAGTATTTAATCAAATAAAATACATAACAGAAATGTCTCTATTACTGAACTTCTGCATAAGAAACCATAAAGCAAAACCGGACCTAACCAAACTTAAGCAAAGCAAGTCAAATACAAGCCACAAACATCCTTATTGTTATTTTTGTCAGCCAAATGGAAGCACTTTTTCCTTTTTTTCTCCTGAAAGACAGAGGCCACGTAAACTTCTCCATCATGGCCTTATGGGGGTTGTTGTGCTGGAGAAGTGGAAGCCTAAAGCCCTCCCCTACTTGGTCTCAATAGGAAGTATTTAACATTACTCAAATACTGCAGCCCCCCAATAAAAGCAAATGACATGATGTAAATTTAGGTACAGATTTCTTCTATGAAATCAAGATCATGGGTTCAGTCTGCATTCGGGCTAGCTCCTCGGGATGCCACAAATTGCATTGCAAGTGATTACCACAAGTTGGTTGAGAGAATGCCAAGAGTGTGCAATGCTGTCATCAAGGCAAAGGGCTAATTTGAATCCCAAATATGAAATATATTTCAATTTGTTTAACACTTTTTTGTTACTACATGATTCCTATATATATATACACACACACAGTACCAGTAAAAAGTTTGGACACACCTACTAATTCAAGGGTTTTTCTC
>JAOVYW010002977.1:24076-47164 GCA_025775045.1 Hiodon tergisus | reverse complement strand
GGGGGGCTGTGCACCATGAAGGCGTGCCCAAGCTGTGCAGTAACTGCTGTCATTTGGGCCACTTACCCACAGCTTGCACATTGAAACACCTGTGGCAAACACCATGAGACTAGGGCATGCTGTGATGGAAAAAAATACTGAAAATCCCACCCTGAAACAACAGGGTGAACGACACCAAACCACCGACTGAACAAATTCCCTCAACAGACAGGACAATCGAAGAGGAGCCAGACGTCTGAATCATGACTGTGGGCTCTGGCTCAAAAGCTGTGTACAGTACAGCTACAGACGTGCAAAAAAAACTATCCGGTGCGTTTAGTTTTAGTTTTGCGCAGCGCACAAATCATAAATAAATAAAATCATTAGTTGATTAATCTCTGAGTCAGAGTAGCCTCATACAATTGTCGACAAAAGAAAGCATAGGGTTTGAAATGAAAGGCTTCTCAATAATTTTGTTTTGATTTGTTGTTAAGCCTTGTTTGTTTATTTAGTTTAACATTTCCTATTATTTAAGGCTGTCAGCTGCTTTTGCTTAGTTCATTAGCGCACTTCATCTAAAACTTCAAAAACTTTTGATTTAATAAACTTTTATCTTAACTTTGATCCTCCATTCTTACATTAAAGTAAACATATTATAGCGGTGTGTTACATATACGGATCTCTTCCCCTCCATCTTCTCCTCATTTATATATAATCTGGTATTATGTGCTAGCATGGCTGTGAATGAATAGGGTTTAAATATTAGCGTTTGACAGCCACTTCAGTGACAAACGCCATTTAAATTGCCGACGTTTCAAAGCAACTGTCTGGAAAGTGAAGTCAATGCGGTAAATACGTTTCCTGAGTAATCAATCTGCTTCTCATGACACCGCAGTTTTTTTTCCCCTCGCTAGTGGGGTTGTCTTGAGTGCAACAGCGTTACATCCCACGGGCTAAATGTTATCAATGTGTTTTGAGGAACATGAGGTGAAAGTCAAGTAAAAGTAAAGTGCTACGAAGTGTAGTATAACAGTATATCATGCTGATCGTTAAAGGCTATTCCCCCGTCTGTCTACGGCGCAGTTCACACCATTCAAACTGACAAAGACAATAATATTCGTAATAATAACATGATACACTGTGTGTGTTAAAAACACTTTTAGTGTGTAAACGTGTGCCGGTATGTTGTCTTATATACATCTGTGTGATATACCATAAATAACCAACACAGTTAGTTAATATTAGAACCACAAACGTGTTGTTTCTTCATCGAATGATGTGTTGAAAATAGCATGTCGTTATATGTGGTCTATCTCTTGCGTTTTTTTTTTTTTTGTACTACAAGATGAATGTAAAACTACCATAGGCAACGATCACACCGCAGGCACTGGGGGAGGAAACACCCACATTATGTTGCTTAAGTGGACCAGTTCAGGGGTGCTGCTGTACGTTTAATATCTCCTGATCTTTTACACTTGATGAACACACAGAAGTTGAATTTAAAAGTGTGTATTTTTCTGTTGATTAACAAACGAAATAGATTTTTTTTCTCCTCTTTAGACAAATGTTTGAGTTACACTTGATAGAGCACCACTAACATTGATCGATTTTATTTAACAGTTGACATGCGTTGTTGGATTAAGCCAGAGCATCGTGCATTTAAATTTAAGATGTTTGCGACATTATATAAAGGGAATTCTAGAAGAAGAAGAAGAAAAAAAACATTTGTTTTCCATTTGTTTGTTTATTCGATGAATTTTTACATTTTCAGATTGAGGTGATGCTGCGTGTAAATTGCGTCGTAGAAGGTGGAATGGTACGCGATGAAAAGTTAACAAGGAGAGAAAAAATTTTTTTTAACGATTGTTCTGCTCACAGGTCACACGTTTTTCCAGTAAAATGTAGGTTGTTAACAAGAGCAAAATCTATAAAAGCTTCACAAGGAAGATCCACCCTGCAGCCATACTCTGGTGATAAACCCTAGCACGTCATGGACTGGCCGTTATATTTACCCTGCATTAACCCGATAGGCTCAGGATCAGTCTCTGAATCAGTCAAGATCAAAGGTTTTGTAAAGGTTCCGAACTTGTGAGGAGAATTTTCCACGGTGGGGAATTATTACAATAATTATTACACAGATAGTAAATGTTCCCGAAGTGATGATGCCCAATCAAGTGAGAGCATTGCTGGAAGCAAACGGAATACACATGAGGTCATGAGATTCCGAGAGGGGGGAATGAAACCGACCCCCTTGGAATTTAGCATCCTTTAATTATAAATGTATATGACTAGCACTGAAGAAATGTTTGTGACAGAAACAATATCTTTAAAATTATGATTTTATATTTTATATCCAAGCTATGTACACATTCAAATTAATGTACATGGCTGCCACTGAGGATCATAATGAGGATTTTATTTTTATTTTATTTTTCCTGCTTGAAATGCAATTTTCTTTAATGGACTGCTTGCTCTATGTGTGAATAGGTTTTAGTGTCTTTTAAAATATCCTAATGATCTTTTTTAGAGAACAAACTGCTCAAGGGGGGCGCACAAAGGCATACTCAAACACATGACTGATGGTAGGGAAAACCGCTTCACATACGGAACTATACATTTCATTGTTTGAAGTGGCACTTTCCCTGATTCTTTCTGACCAGGGGTAACAGAACGAGAATGACTTCCGAATAAATCAGACCTCTTCTAATTTGCTTTTGTCACATTCCTTTATGAGTCAAAGGTGACCTTCAGCATTGTGCTACAGGCTTCTATTTTTTATTTTTGTACTCTTAATTTCACAGACAGAGAGATAACCAGCACTGCACTGTGCTTAACCTGCAGAGCTGTGACAACTCGGGTTCCTTTAGGTCACAAAAGGAAAAAGAGCCACAGTCTGCAGGGTGATTTCTGATTGGTCGAGAGGTGTGCATTTAAACAGCATGAACGCATGGCTATAAGGTAGTTCCAAGAAATTCACAATTATTAAAAAAAGATTATATACATGCTGAACAAGTCCAAGCAGGTACTGGGCATTAAAACTTAAGGTAACACTTTCGGCAGAAAACTGCATATATATATACATAAATCTGCAATGCCCTTATTTAGGTTTAAGACCCAGAACCTTGAGAGTCTATGTACCACACTGATCAAGAGGGTGGCAAGACATCCACCTAAAACAACCAGAACATTCAATGGCCACTCATTTAAAAACAATCAATTGCGTGTGTGCCTTTGAGGGGGACAGAGCTATTCAGGGTCGAGAAACAACGGTCACCTTCTTTGTTGATTTAATCGGACATTACAGACACATAGGATCAATTGCAGCAAACATTGTGAAGGTCAGGTTTGAACCTGGTTTATTATGGTAATGGCCAACCACTTTTGAGCCCCTTTCAGTCTTTAAACTTATTCTTGCTGAAGTGAACAATGCGAGGGTTTAAACCTGAGCTTCACCTAAACCCTTAGCCTACAATCAAAGTGAGCCTTTGTTAATTCTGTGATTGGTGTGCCCTCATTGGTTCCTGTAATTTCATCACACTTGCTGTCTCCCCACTCTTAAAGGAATGGGACATAAAAGGAATTGAGAGATGAACACAGCCGGGAGCCACATCCTCAAGCCCAGGGAACGTCTCCTGTTGGGGTTGATGGACAGCAAAGCTGAGAGGGAGGGCCACACCCTCTAATAGGATACTAATGGTAATCACACTCTGATATCAAAGACTCTTTAAAAGAGCCAGCCAAGCTGGCTCAAGGATGAGAAGGTTTTGGAGGTTAGTCAGACTGGGGAAGTCTATGATTTGGTGGCTCAAAGGGGTCAGGGGTCATGTGCGTCCGAAACACACTGTATAAACCTTTTCTCCTCGTGGAATAATGCTTTTTGATTGTGCTTTTAAATTAGTTTTAAAAACATGACTGCCTAATGTATCCATATTTATTTAAATCATTTTTAACATTATAAAACGCTTAGGTTCAGGTTAGCATACTGAGCTAAATTCCAGATGTGGGAACAATTGAGAGGACTTGCCGTTTCAACCAAGAGTAGCAATTGGTACATATGAACTCTGGGAAATGTATTTTGCCTATATGGATTATCTCCAGATGAATAGAGAGGGTTTAAACTGTTCTCATAGTTAATCCTTTTACAGAGGGCGCAGAGGGCATCTTAATATTCGCTGCAGTTTAGCAAAAGTTTAGATACGGATAAAAAGTTCAACACACAGCCAAACCAGTCCTGGGGTTCATGGCAATTATTTTATTCCTTTAAAAATTAAATATGTATTAAACCAGGTTTACACCCATGTCAAACTGCTCAGACAACACTTTAGAAAATAAGACAGTTATGCATTGGTTTAAATTCCTCACAGTAATTTACTTATTTAAGCATTTCCTTAAATGTAAAAATTGCTCTTACAATTGTATTTACGTGAAGGTGACAATGACTAAAACACTCCATAGCTACAATAACCAGCCTCTGACTTTAGCTAATTAGCAGCTACCAATTTGTCCCCCTGTGGATTATGGGTGGCCGATTATTGGGAGCCGTGCTTTAGAAAAAGCCGAGAGGCGCACTACGTAAGGAAGGGGAAAAGTGATGGCATTGAGTTCCTCCAGGCCGGGTATCGCGGAAGCCCCTGGATTAGCGATCTGCAAACATCGAGTTGGTTTTACTGCAGTGTGTGGAAAAGTAGGGCATTTTTTACTAAAATTGTACCCAGGATTTGCTATAAACAGCATTGAAAACTGTATCAGTTTGTGCCGCAGCGTGTGCACCCAGGTGTGTAAACATTTCACAAAAAGCAGGAAATAAAACGCTTTTTCACGAGCATCACTGTGAGAGCATTGCATTCAAGTTTGCTTATGACTCTATCCATCTATCCATCTCTCTATCTATTTTTAGTGAGTGGGAGGGCTTTTAAGAAAATGAGGGCAATTAGCTATTTATGCTGGTTCAACCAATTTCTGACAGACCTGGCTCTTCAAATGCTGGCAGAGGGTCCTGAAAACAAAGAGAGGAAAATCCACAGGAGTTTGGGTTTAAACACCTGCTATGGGATATTTCTGTTTAGTCTGTGCCCAGTGTGTGCACAGCTTGGTTGTAAATTTAAATTCACGTTGGTGGTATTGCTGGATTCATTTGCAGTGATACTACCAGTGTTTGCCATGGCAACGCCTTAACAGTGACACCACTGAGTAACTCTTCATCAGTTTTGTTTTCATCTGTGTTTAGATACATAATTTAGCATGTCCTACACAGGGGTTCACATAAATTCTATGCAGATATGAGAATGGCCTTAAAAATGGACAGAATGCTACAAAAACAGTGCATATTTAATGTGCAATGCAAATATATTAACAAAATGTATTTCTTGTAAAAAGGATACTCAACTTTGTTCAGATATAATACATATTATTATTTATCTCAAGTATAACTCTTTATACAAGTTTCCAGGCTGAAATAAACAATAACATTATTTCTGCACCAGTTTTAAAGAAATAAAAAACCTTTAACACTGAAGTCGCTACATAGTTCATTATGGATCATTTCTGGTTGCTATTTCTGAAAACCATGCCATGCTTGAAAAGGTCCAATAGTGCTTGTCTATAATAAGCTGCCAAATCTAGTGTCTAACATCCCCCTACTGTGCTGACATGACCATGAGGTTTTTTTGTGCATTTGTGACTCCTAATGCATAATATTTTCCCTATCCATTTGATTCTGTTTGATGAGTGATGGATAATTACCTGGATGTGGGTGTGAGGCACGCAGCCGTCTCTGAGACACGTGCAGCTGGGAAGGGGGTGCACCCCATCCTGCGTAACAAACGTCCTCTGCACAGACGCGTGCAGAATGCGGGGTTAACAAGCCCGGTTCCAGGGAAGGGGGAACTGATTAACGTATTTATTCGACAGTGAAGGAAGCTGGATGGAGTGGATTGGGACTAGAGCTGTGGTGGGAGCAAGGTGAATGAATGAATGAATGAATGAATGAATGAATGGAAACCAATACCGATACTGATACAGAGTGTTATGTTTACTTTCATTTTCCTTTTTCGGTTAGTTTATTGTTAGTTTAGTTTATTGTTTTGCTTTATCATTTTCGTTTGTTTTGTTTTACAGGAACCTGTGAGGGGGAACTGTTTTTCATTTGTAATTTTTTCTTGTCTTTTTATTATTGTTTAATAAAAAACCGCAGTCACAAAAACCACAGGTTTTCTCCGAAAATACTGAGTCACTCACGAACCAAGCATGCATGACGTATTTTTTTTTAAAATTGGTTGCTGCTTCCTGAACCAATACAGTAATGGAGTTACAGAGCGGTTTTCATAGCCAGTGGAAGTCGAGTGGTAAGAGACTATGAGCAGGAGCACACTGTGCAGAAACCTCTGCATTCCCGAGTTCTGCTCAAGTGCGCTTTCTGGCCTCAAACAGCAAGATGATATAACAGTGATATTAAAATCCTCTCACCCTGCAAACGGACCCTCTCATTCTTGTTTTGGATTGGCCTCTTACATAATGGGAATCCAAAAAGACAGTATCGTTAACATCTTGGCGTCGTAGCCGTTTCTTTTATTTAATCAGCTGTTGGTGAAGAAGCCGGAAACGTCCGCCGCTGCTCCCAGCACCTCCTGTTACAAGACGCACCCCGAGAGTGCCAACGCCACGTGACTCAAGTCCAAGAGGAGGTCAGCTAGCTGTTTTTGGCTAATCGGGCCTTGCCTAAATAAAGACACAGACAGTTTTGAGTACATTGCAGAATGGCTAGCCTCAAATTATAGTTATTTACTGTCCGCTGTTATATGTTGAGAGTCTACCTTACCTTAAAAATAAGATGGATGTAAAAGGTCTGCGCACGGCAATACGGTTTCTGGAACACTACAAAGGGATAATAGCCGTGTAAACAATCTTTCAGCGTGTGGAGGCCCAAGGGAGGGTTCATATCACAAGTTAGGGGATGAATGGCCTTATTCCAAGGATCTGTCGACACTCAGCCTTGAAAAGGAAAGCACTGAGTTTCAGCAATTTATATGCCATTGAAATTTATGCCAGTGATGCTAGATTATCGTATCAAAAGTCAGTTTAAATCAGTAACCTATGATGCAAACTTTGGAACCACATAATTTGGCAGGGCAACTTAATAGTTCTAAAGCCATTAATTTCTTCCCAAGTGCTGCAAGCAGCATGGTGATTTTCCCATGGGCTGAAACTATCTCCAGATAGTCTGACAACAACGTTTTGAAGTGGTTTAATGTGAACCAGTTAATACCCAAGCATTTGCAATGTGGTGCTACATCACACCAAGTAAGACAAATTCACACGACTTACGCATCTGCTCGCTTAATCATTGTGCATTTAATTAGGCAAAAAAACAATTAGGCCCAAGTACATTTTGCCAGATCAGTTTTGCCTTGGGGTTGCATATTCAAAGGCAAGGTGCATTTTGCAATAAGCCCCAAAATCCGCAAGGGCCGCAAATTGTTATGAAGCAGTTCTAGTTAAAAACGTCAGGGATGAAGCAGTTTCAAAGACAGCTGAGCTGTAATTTTATGACAAGGCGTTGAAGAAGGACCACTGTGTGTGAGCCAATTACCCAGTGACTTCTGCTCTCAACGAGTTTCACGTCAAACATTGTCTAAAATCCTGAACACTCTGCTCATCACTTGGATGAAACTGGAGACGATCCAGGATTAAAGTAGAAGGACTGTATCCAAAAGGCAAATTGGTTTCAGAGATTAATTATCTGATAATGACGTCATTGCAGGCAAAAAAAAAATGGGTCTGCAATGTTCCTGATGGCACCTCACATTTCTCGATGAAATCCAGTTTTCTTTGAAGGTTCAATTAAGTACCAATGTAGATATTGAAGTCCGGTGCTATTCTGTGTACATGTTGCTTTGTTTCTTGATCACCAGCTATTTTACACAATGAAGTACTTATGAAATTCTTAATTTGTATGCTGCAGCCCTGATTAAGAGTCCCAAGAACTGGATGCAGCCATCTGGTGTTTTCTGATTCTGGTGAATTTTTCAGTATAAACTCAGAACCCAAAAACTCATTCTAGCCCACTTTTTACACTGCACAAATAAAGTGCTGCATTCTTTTCTGCACCATATTTACACATTTAGAATGGGCAATTATTTGTCCCACAATTCCACAATTTGGAATCACCAATCACATACTAAGTGCCAGCATGAAAACCACAGGACATCAAGAAAAAGTGGTACCTCCAACCCAACTTTCCATCAATGAACACACCATACCCTGTACAGGAGGTTCCGTGCTTACCCCGACAGTCCTGCAAGCCAAGTGGCTCCCAGGAGTCAACTGGAATCACTGGTTGCCAATTCAGGAAAGACTCACTCTGACTTGGACCCACCTTAACCCAGGTGGTGCTCAATCAACTGCATCACCCCCAACTTGGACTCTTGGGCCAAGTTGTCAAACGACATGATCCCGATTTTGAGACAATAGGAGTCACAATCCATCTTCACCTTTTGGTCTTAGAGCAACCAAAGATAACACTATTTGTGTGAGTTGATGCAATCGGCGTGCAATGTGTTCACCATTTACCTTATTCATCTCAATTAACCCCAACATGTAAGCTCTTCATTGCTGAATTATTTAATTACAGAGATAAAAAAGGAAATTTGTAATTAATTATTATAAAATTCAATCCAATTTGGAATCAAATTGGCCTCAGCCTCTTGGTTGCTGGCACTAATCTAAACAACCGCAGATAAGAGAACGTGCAGGAAGCTACTCTGACCCACCAACTGCCAAATAATAATCATTGAACAGGACCCAGGACTTCACATCCCTGTTACCAAGACTCAGTGCCAACTTGAGGAGGAGCACGTCCTTCACCGACATCACTGTCTGCCTGCAGGTGACCGGGGAAGCCACAGGGGATCTCTGCTTCTTGGGAACTGAGCCAGGATCCATACAGTCTAAGAGGAATAAGGGGGAAAATGACTTTAAATTTCAACTGTTATTGTATTAATTTTTTAAATAATAATTTTAAAACGTTGATATTTCTCTCTCGTTTTTTCCTTGACAACTTCCTCTAACAAAAAAAAAAGTTTGATTTTATGAAGATGTCTTATGGTGATATTTGGGAAAGATGCAAGTACATTTTGAAGAGCTGCAACTAATAGCCCCTTGTCAGACTCTATTGATCTTGCATGAGTTACTTCTGTCAGAAATCTTGCCCCGGGTCTTTTGTCAACTCTGAGTGTAAACCACTGCTTTTGATTGTAATCTGAGGTGTAGCTTCACGCTGCGACTGTGTTGGTGGCCAAACCTTCTGACCTCTGGGTCAGGAAAATCAAAGCAGATCACAGTGAATCAACCACTTCCACGTAACATATTTATGCATTTTAATCTTGTTCCTATACCACAATTATATTAATCTGAAAAGCAGGGCAAAATTGCCAATAACATGCTAGATTTCTAACTTTGATCTGTTTGACAACAGTTCTCAATACTCCAGAACATCACATCATTTGATTCTGCTGACGTTGAACAGCCATTGGGTAGATGCCATATGATATTTTATATAACCAGAACAGCAATGGTAATAATCTCATCCAAACTGCACACCTTTTCAAGGCAGAGTTTCTAAGCAGCTATACAGCAATCACAGGTCACAAGGCTTCTTTTCCTTGAAGGTCATAGTCATTACAGGAGAGAAAAACTTCAAGACGGTAATATAGTTTTTCTCCCCTGCCAGTAACATGAAGGTTACATTCTGCGTTTTAAAAAGCAGATTCGGTTCCAGGTGGCAGTCAGTCGGACACTTCTGGTTCGATTTGGACCAAACGCACAGCGTAATGAATGGTGTCAGCGGTCAGCAGGGAGGGACCCGGTCAGCAGCACGAGGCCTGGAAACTGTTTCTGCCTGCTGCTTTTGAGGGTTCGCCGTTCTGTTTCGCTCGCCTTCTGTTAACTGCTCTCAATATTCCTATGCGCTCTGAGATTATGGTGTTTTTCAGTTTTATTTAACGTATATTTAGTGCCATTCATTCATATTCAGTTTTTCACTCCGATTAAAGATGATTTTGACTGTGGCCAATTTGCTGTGCCGAGCAGATGATTTTAAAGTTACTGGTCTTTTTTATTTATTATCATAGTGTAATATGATACGAAACTTACATAACTTAATCTTTGTGGGTGTTAGTCTGTGTTGGCAGTGGGCATTAGGTGAACAAGAACCTTTGCTACTACAGCATGAACACAATAGCACTTGCCCCCACGCCCTAGTTCCAATTAAAATCTTTCAATTGTAATAAACTAGAATTTTTGTCCTGTTTGAGTAAAACTGCCACAAATTAGAATCATGTAATAATATATAATTTTACTTATTTAAAAGCGTCACTCTGCGAAACAAATGTATTTTTCAAGAAAATGTCTTCAGTTGTGCAAAGTTTTTTTTTAAATGGTCTATGTACCTTCCCAGTAATTTCATCAAATGTTTATAAATCTCACGTATATACATTGTGTTGCCTTTACCGACTGAGCCACTCGAAAGGGACTTGTCTCTCCTGAACCACACTTCAGGGCTTTCTAGTATGTAGATGTCACAATACGTGGATCGCTTCAAAGGCAACTGGGATTGGTGGAGAGCAGATACTATTTAACAGAAGCAGAGAATATGGCAACACTGTCAAGATACAGGAGAAGCAGATTTATATATTTTCCAGAATTTTCTAGAAGGTTCCTGGAGCATTACAAAGCCAAAATGGTATTCTGTTAAACTCAGAGTCCCAAACGTGTGCAAATTCAAGTTTTATGATAAGTATCCAAGTATCCGCAACCAGAATCTGGTTATAGCCAATAGCTCTGTCCAAATTGAAGAACCATTTAGCGCCTGTTAAGGTGCCTGGCGATTCCTTTGCACAGCATCCTTATGAGTCATTTCATTAAGCTGTCCTTAATCAACACATCTAAGGAGCGTTCCTACACAATCAGGGACAAATACAGGCTACAGCTTCCCCTTTATAACCTAGCCATCCTACAACTGCCTGAAACAGGCTTTCTCACCCTCGTATTATGAAGGAGGTATTCTGTGATAATGCTGCTTAACTGAGATGTCATCTACCAAAGAAATCTAATTCTCTATTAAAGAGATGCCGCCTTAATCGGTGTCACTTCACGACAATTCAGGTGCATTTTTGTCAAAAACTTCTGGCTACTATGGCTGAGAAGCCGGACAAATATATATGACTAGAGCCAAATGCCGGTCACCAATGCCAACACATAAGATTTGATAAAAATGGTGTAGGTAAGGATAAGGTTTCTTTCCTAAAGCTAATTACTGTTTTGATGGAATCCTGTGCTTGGTTGGATGTAGAGAGTCATGTGCAACAGCAGAAACACAAAGCACTCCTCCTCCCAACTAATGCCAGAGAAACCACCACTCCAGCAGGGAGAAAATCTCTGCCTTCTCCCCCCAGGTTCTATTTAATCTATGAGGTTGTCATGATAAGTGTCCTTAAGACAAAAACACTTCTGGCACTGTAACAGCTTCCAACCTTTTTCACCCTACACTACTTTAGGGGTTAAAAACAAGGCAGGGCCTTGCTGACCAAATTAATCACTGCAACACTGGGCAATGATTTTCATGCCCGACAGACTCGGGGGTGGCGATTTCTACTCAGCTCAAAGTTCGGTGGGCCCTTTTTTTCATTAACGCTCCTTGTCTGGGCAAGGTCTTATTCAGTAAAGTTACATCAACCTCAGATGTAATGGCCAAACCCATCCCCAGAATTGCTAGAAGGTAATGATGATAAACGAGGAAGATCCCTGTGTCGGAATAACCCCTACCCTCTCT
Source organism: Hiodon tergisus (assembly GCA_025775045.1). Taxonomy (NCBI): domain Eukaryota; kingdom Metazoa; phylum Chordata; class Actinopteri; order Hiodontiformes; family Hiodontidae; genus Hiodon; species Hiodon tergisus. The sequence goes on along the minus strand of JAOVYW010002977.1, from coordinate 35,358 downwards.
ACGAGAATTTCGCCATATGTGTCACCATAACACCAAACACTTCCGCTCACTGAATACATATAGTACCCTGTTGACAGATGGGGGAGAACTGCAGTTGGTAGCATTTGGGTTGGGGATCTGCCATCTTGACAGCCTTATGTCAAATTCTTGCAAATCAATCATTTCCATTTTCTGACACCTCAATAATCCAAGTGTAGTCTTCAAACGCTTCAACCAATGTCAAGCAATACAGTTGTCCCATTGTTTGGGTGGGAATAGATGCAGATAATCCACAAGTCTTGATACGCTGATTATAACTTAGTCTACAATTATTCCACAAAATAAAATGTAGCCAGTAAAATTTGCTGTCAAAATTTTTTAATTTAAACAAATCAGAAAAAAATTCTAATTACTGTTGTAATAGGCCAAATGTGCAAACTTTTGTTGGCCATTAAGGGGCTTAGAATGAATCTGACATGCGCAGAGGAGAGGAACTTCTAAATAACAAGTGGGGCTTCCCTTTAATTTTATGAAAGGGCTGCAGATTGTGATGCTGTTACGGTTTTATTAAAATGCTATAAAGTTAAGTACTTTATTATATAAAATAAGGGGACAAAAGAAAAAAATGTCATTAAGAGCAACTGCTCCATACCATCAGCCAATACATTCAAAATTACAACTAAAGAATGTGTCTGTGTGAGCCTAGTCCTGCCGTCACTTCATTGGTAAATAATCTGCTAATACTTTTGATTTCATTATGAGAAAGGAGCCATTTGTAATTTTATTTTATTGTTTTTCATTTATATATTTTTTTTTTCCGTAATACATCTGTGTTCAATCAAAACTGGAGTGACCTTGTTTAGAATATGTTTTATTTAACTGCTGCCATTTCAGTATGCTGAGGATTACTCTGTACTCCATTTTGTTCTGTCAGATGGCTATTTTATTAGACTTGCATAATTAAGTAAATGGTATCACCGCAAAAAATAGAACACAATCTTACTGTAATAGAAAAAAACATAAAATGAATGTGAATGAGGAAATTCTGTAGTCCTTGATATGAAGCCTCATAAAAGCCGTGTAGAAAAGCAAATGGTTATAGAATGTCAAGAGTCATAAACGCATATTTTGTGAATGAATGAATACTAAGCAATGATTCCAATAATTGGTGTAGAAACTAAAAAAATGATATATTTCCATTAAAAAAGTCATCTTGCTTTTTGAATACGAATGCTCACTTGAGTGAGATGTCCTGCATGACCTTTAACGGAATTGCTTTTCAAGCCTGAACTGTTTGTCCTGGTTCCTTCCTGCCTACCTAACTCCGCACACGCACACGCACGCGCACGCGCACGCACTCGCACACGCACACGCACACACGCACACGCACACGCACACTCGCACACGCACACGCACACGCACACGCACACTCGCACACACACGCACGCACACACACAGACACACGCATATGCAAACACTACATGTGCACACAAAGATGGATTTAGGTCTGCATGGATTTAACTGAGGAGATACCCATCTGGGGCTGACAATTTCCTGGTAGTTTAAGGTCAGAGACAACAATGAGGCACTTGGTACACATAGAACACTGCTGAATTTCTGATAGCTCTGATGGAAGATCTGTGGGGCGGGCGTGGTTGCCTTGATTGGTGTTGAGGTTATTTAGATTAGGTGGCTGCTTTGCATCAGAGCTTAATGTATGCCTGCTTGTTTGTGCGTTTACCCGTTGAAGATAGAAGAAGGAGGAAATCTCCACATGCATAAGTGGCTATAAGAAAAATAAGAGCTGCTTGGTTTCAAAATTGATTAGAAAAGAAAATACTCATGCATGTGGTATTTCTCCCACAGTAATTACTTCACACCGCAATGGAAACGTGTGGTGTGGAAAGAAATATGGGCGCATGACCTTGAAATCACCTTGAGTCTATTATTAAGAGGTAGCACGGTGAAAATACAGTATTTTGCATACAAGATTAGAACATTTGAGAAACACTTACCTGATTAAACTCTTTCCGATTGTCAACACTGAATGAGAGACCGCCAAAACGATGATGTCATCTAGTGAAAATAAAGCCTTCATTATCAAAGTGCAAGCACGGGTCAATATTCAATTAAAAAAACAAAAAACTAAACCCTCAAAAAAGGTGTTGTTTGTTTTTTCACTACATGCTCCCTACATGACCTTTTCTCCACTGAGCCTCTGGTCAGGGGCCCTGTCATTTCTCGTCTAACGCAACTCCTCTCACGACCGGCCTCCCTGCACGGAGTGCAGCTGCTCGGTTAGGGTTAATAATGTACCGCACCTCATCCACCGCCACTGGCTACTGACTGCAGCTCGCTCTTCAGATTAATTTGAGGTTAAGACTGTTGTGCTGTTAGCTTTTCAAACAGATCCTCTCGACCTTCATTTGACCCCACACCCCTTTCAAGGCCACTTCACCCAGAAGCTGACGAAAGTCTGCCAGGACTCCCTCCCAGTTGTTTCCCTCTAATTCAGGGGTAGGCACTTCCGGTCCTGGATGGCAGGAGTCCCTCCTGGCTTTTGTTCCAACTGTACCCTAAATTACTTAATTAGACCAATAATTGGTCCAATTAAGTCATTTAGGACACCGGCCCTCCAGGACCAGAATTTCCTACTCCTGCCCTAGTTGTTTTTCACCCATATTATTTATCTGGAGTGTAAAAACTATACTGAACATCTCGCTCCAACTGCACTGAGTTATCACATTTATTGTTTACCATTATTAGTTGTTTCGCTGCTAGTGTAAATTTATCTGTACTATTTGCCTTTTTACAGCTGTATTTGTACCAACTCTATTTTGCAACGATGTGCCAGTAGGTTTCATCTTATAAAAGTGTCAGCCAAGTGGATAAACACACTGCAAATATAAATACTCATTTCAAACTAAAACATTCGTCTTGACTATGATGAGAAACATGGGATTTTCAGCCATTAAACGCATAGTCTATCATCAACTGCGTCCACCTGGATAGACATTCAGCAAGAAATTTAACAGGGTGAGCCATAGCTAGCGTGGGGCTTGCTAATCGCTCATAACATCTGACAATGCCTGTTTGCTTGGCCAGAGCTAAAAGTAGCAAGGGCTTCGTGCGCCAAGGTCTGCTGTGGACAGCAAACACAGCAGCCATGGGAACTTGTGATCGTTGTGTACTGAGTTAATTGCACTTACACTTGCATGTGCAATCCAGGGCTATTTCAAACACATGATATTTTCTAAATGATTACTTTTCTCACGAAATGCCAGGAGGAATATCGCATTCCCATTTCTAATGGGTATCGTAACGTGAAGTGTGAAGCCGATTTATAATTTAATCTCCATTTGTGCAATTTCCCCTGGGGGGATCAATAAAGTTACTACCACTGCAGCATTTGTCAAGTTTCACCTTAACCTTTTCTTTTAGCCCTCATGTTTTTTTTTTCTCAGTCAACCAATCATTCAATTAACATTCCACTAACCCATGTGCACTGTTTCATTCATCCTTTGTTTTCATTCGCCCTGCACTAACACAGCGGGTATTTTATGTTGCCCCTGAAGCAGAGCCCTAGTACCTGGGCTCCTGACAAATGGGACATTGCTAGCTGAATGGATTCACAGTAATGGTTCCAGGAGACAAGTTCCTGCTGCCGTTGTGGATGCAATGTTAAAACTGTATCCCTTTAACTGTAAATTCCTTTGCTTCATGAAGTGAGGGGGAAATTAATCCCCTCTTTAATACTGTAGAATTTTAGGATGTAGAGGATTCATTGTTGGTTTCCCTTTCTGGCTACTTCACCATAATAGAATGGTTTACTTGTCAGGCAATGCATGGCTTGTACAACACAATGAATTAATTAATTGATCTCTCCCTTGAACACAGGTAGACTTGGGTGTCGTTAGTTAGCCAGGGATCTAAGAAAACCACTGTAGCATATTATACGGTTGTAAACATAAAATGATTTTATCCTTACAACTTAAGTCCCATTAAACCTAGTTGTTCCCGTCTCCCTGACTTGGATGCTAGTCTAAGATGGACCCAGCAAACGGACAGCTTTAACTTGTTTGACCCTCGCCCATGCTGAAGTGCGTTCCACTCGACTTTACAAGGCGGGTGTGGAGTCGGATCCTTAAAAGGCAGTTACCACCTCCGATGAGGTGAAATGAAACTCTGCTAAACTATTTATTCGCTTGTTCAGTGTGCTGGCGTCCTATTCCCCCACGGCACGGCGCAGCGCAGCGCTGCGAGGGCTGATCTGCATTCAGGCAAGACCCAGGCAACGGGAACACGGAAATTCCTGTTATCACTCTTTAAAGAAACAGAGGATGGGTACCTCCCGAGAGGGCGCAAATGCGGTCTCCTGTGTGAGAACTGGCCTTTCTTTTCTGTAGCCGTGCGAATTGCAGAGACATGCCGCACTGTGCCTTAGAAACGAGGAGAGCTCTATGATTTATTCAGTGTCGCCTGAATGCTGTGGCGTCGTAGGTGTATATGAGTGTGTGTCTGTTTATGTAGGACAGAGCATCTTTTTCTCAAAAGGATAGATCTTATCACTGTGTTCAGTGGAACAAAAATAGATCCATTTACAGAATTATTTGCAGGTGTTGCATAATTATGAGTTGTTGTATGAGTGTGTGTTTCCTATTGTAAAAAATGTTTGAAAAAAAAAAATTACTGAATGTTTCAGAGAGTAACATATTTGGATTTTTGCTGGTTGGAATGTTGATTGACATATGAGACCCAAAAAAAGAGGTGATTAATAAATGATGGGGGGGGGGACGACAGGCCTTTTGCAATGCAGCTTTATCTCCCTTTGCCTGGAAATGGACTTAAATCACCATTCTGTGGATGAGTGGCCCCATGGGGAGACCTGATAGGATTAGAGGTGACTGGGCCTGCTGCTGGGACAGGGCAGGCCGAATGCACTGAGGGCTCCTAGCGACCGGTGTTACAGTAACCCCGACCTCTCCGTTCCCTTCCCTGCAGTTTATAACTGAGGAGTTTAACAGTGACCCACCAATAACTGGTCCTCACCCGGCCAAGAGGGTGCAATTACTTTGATTGTAATTTGTCCGCCGACGTTGGCTTGTTTAACTTTGATGCATGGTCTTTGGCTTGTGGATTTAATATAATGTAATGTAATATAATGTTTTCTTTTTGAAAACGCTGCCTGCTTTTGAGAAGAAAAAAAAAGGTTGCTAAATAATTTGATAATTTGATTGAATGATGACTTTGAATCAATTTATTGATGTTTTATAAAGTGTACCTGCAGTCTTTTATTGGTGGAACCTTGCGGAGAGGAAAGTGAATGGGTCTGTCCATAGCCAACAGTGTCACCTACTGGTCTGCTTTGGGTAAATAGTGATTGTTGTCCCAGGAGTACTTTGGCATCTGACCAATCAGGTTATACCAGTTCAACCTTTAAAACTGTTCTGAACAATTCAATAGCGCCTGATTAAATAAAAAGGTCATAAAGGAAAATATGTCATGAAGAATGGAACGGCGCCTAAGATGAGATGAATGTAAAGCGTTTTCACTCCTTTGCAAAACGTGATAAGTTTAACATTTATACAATCAATTTAGACTAAAATTTTGACAAAATTCCCCTTTTTTGTTCAAAGAAGTGAAAAAAAAAACGTCTTTTTGTTCAAAGAAATATTACTCTCTTTGTTCACGGATAGATCTACTGGTGAGTTATGCCCAATATAATCAATAGCTTTGCCAAGGATATTCCTATAAAGTGTTAAAGGAACACGGCAGAGAAAGGGCTAAAATCTTCTGAGTGAGTTGTAACTGGTGTTTATTTCGTTTTTTTTTTCTCTTTGTTGACAGATTTCAAGTGCAGAAAAATATAAAAAGAACGGAAGCCTTCACTAAGTTTTATGGGGTGTTTTAGGTGACCAAAAAGACCCTCAGTAATTTCTTATATTAAAGAACTGAATGAAACGTTCAAGAATGTCTCAATGACACGCAAATGGTCACGTAATAGTTAATTGGGAATTGTTTAGCTGAATAACGGCCACAGTGCTTACAGGAAGGATTCAACCCCTTGTACTTTTTCAGTGTTTTCTTTAAATTATAATTTTTTAAAATGTTACTTTGATCCGCACAGCCTACATCAAGGAGGTAGATCATTTTTATTTATTGACGCTCCACACACACTTTTGGCATCAATTAAAGAGCTGTGAGTCCTTTGGCATAAGTCTTTGCCGGGTTTGTTCATTATATCGTGCAACGTTCAGCCATCGTTCTGTCAAAATTGTTCAAGCTCGGTCAAGTTGGATGGGATCGCAGGTGATAGGCAATCTTTAAGCCACTCGGTTCAAGTTCGGTCAAGTTGGATGCGATCGCTGGAGAGAGGCAATCTTTTAGTCACGCCGTTCAAATTCGGTCAAGTTGGATGGGGATCGCTGGTGAGAGGCAATCTTTAAGTCACGCCGCAAATTCTCGGTTGGATTCAAGTCTGGGACACTCGAGGGCGATCGCTTTGTAGCAGCTCCAGTGCCAAATCAGCTGTGTGCTTGGGCTCATTGCAACAGACACAGTTTAGAATTGGCTTTATCCTCTACAACACCTTTAATTTCACATTCTGTATATGATAATTGCATATATATTTTAAATCTTCTCCGACTGAGAAGGACAATCAAGGACATCAATTCTAACTGTCATTACTTTATCTCTTGGTGTTTTAAAATCCATGGGTGGAAATATACCCACTGCCATTTGCCAAAATTGTATCATAAAAATGTCAAGATCAAATTGTGTTTGTTATCTGAAACTTTCTTTATCATTGCAGTTGGCTTGACATGAATGACACCTAACCATTAAACCTAGGACTTGAGGCTTGAAACTTAGTGAGTTGGTCGAATGTATGGTCAATGTGGTTCTCATCCTGACAGGAGCCAGACTGGTTCCAGTTCTTTGACTCGCAAACCTCCTGGCCTGTCCTCCGTGCCCGCTATGTGTTGACTAGCTGGGTGGTACAAGGGTCACATGGGATGAGACCAGAGCAGAGGAAAACTGGACTGGAATAAGTCCAGTTTTCTTTATTTAGATTTTTGACACTGTCAGTACTCGCAACACTTAATATGCGTGTCCTACGAAATTAAAATACAATCAGCCTGTAACATTTGAGTCCTCCAGTGCCAATCAGTAGTTATGTGGAATAAGAATATTCCAATATAAGAATGGAATAAGAGCCCATTATTCCCTTTACAGAAAGAGTCAATGTAGAGATGGGTGAACGGCAGAAAGCGCAGCGATTCTTATGATCTCCTAACTTATTTCTCTGAGTAAATATTTGAGGTGGGAATTCAAATTCAAAAAGGTCCTGCGGTTTGATACTCTGATGCAGGATTCTCTTCTGCAAAGATCTGTCTTCAATATTCAACCAGATATCTTCCCTTGCCCATCCTAATGGCAAGCGGTTCCAGAACTCTAAATGGTCCCCCCGGTAGCCTGCCTGAATGGTAAAATATTGAGACAGTACACAAAGTTATAGAGCATGATATATTAAATTGCCCGATTCAGTGGTTCGCTCGCAGAATGCCTTGGACCAGGGTCGGAGCCGTGACGCTGGATCCTTCTGTGCGGTCCCAGTGACAAATTCCTGGTTTCTGTGCAGCGGACTAGGAGACGGGTCCCAGAGGTCCACTGCTCCACATAAACAGGCACGAACCACGGGCCCAGTGTTTTCCGGAACCACGCTGGCCAGGTCGCAGCGCGATAAGTCTTCAGAAGCCACGCCAGTCGGAAACCTGTAAGCCGAGAAGCACCATCTGTTCCCAGGCGCATCCAAGAGGAACAAATCTCTCTGTGGAAAAAAAGACAGAAAAATAATCAATGGGGGCAAGAAATCTTCCAAAGACAGCGAGTGGGAAGAGAACTCTGAAGATCTGACACCTGCTAATGTCGGCCCCCATCTTTCACAGCGCCTTGACCATTTCTCTTCTGGGTCGGAAGAATCGGGGACAAGCGCTAGGCTCTCCGTTTTCTGTGTGGCGTGGCTAACCTGGGTGTGATTAGGTCTATTGTATGGTAAACAAAATGGCGGTGCGTATTCTGATTGTGTTACCATGGAGTCCGTAGAGGAACCAGACCGATGTCATAGCTACACACGTAGCTTTTTTGAGCACAGGGAGCACCTGTGGGTAAATGTAAATATCTGGCATTTTATTTTGGAACACACTAAACCCCAATAACACAACACACCACATGTTTACCCAACCTTTCGAAGAGAGCAGTAGTTGGCAAAATACATACACAAGTGTAATAGAGCAGTGAAAATCAGCATGGCATCTCGAGTTAAAATAATTCTTCTCATGGTGCAGAAACGGTGAGAGCTGAACACCTGAAAATGTTCACCTTTCAGCCAATCTGTTCCTGCAATCTTTTTTTTACATTTTTATTGTAATTAAAAACTTATTTTAAGAAAGCCAGTTGTGTCGTAACCAGGTAAGAATTTCCCCATGGGGATTAATAAAGTAATCTATCTATCCGCAGTCCAGCTAGGAGCTAACCTTTCCCCTTTCTCCATTTCACTAAAATCCAAACAGGCGATATTCACATGCGCCCTTCTGTTCCTGCAGAATCCCTACGCGTCTCTTTAAGCCTAATGAAGTCTGTGGCATCTCATTTTTAGCTGTCCACTGAAACTAGGAATCAGAGGGGCAGAGCCCGCCTGCAGTCCCACTTGGCACTCTCCACGCGACGCATAAACAATGTGACAAAACTGCCACCTAATGTACAGGGAAACAAAAATGAAAAGACGTTAGAGCGCTGTCACACACCGCGGGGGCCCAGCCCACAGAGCAGTGTGGGGATTTCTCATTGAAATTCCGCGGTAGACAGAGTGCACATTGTAGAGGAAATGACCACTCCAAAACATTAGCATTCCAATTTACATGGGGACAATGAGGCACTGGGTTCATTGATTATACTCTAATAAGAAAATAATGAATTTCACAGTTCGGACCGCTTTTTGCTCAGTACACATTTAAACGCTTATTATAAATACTTATCATAATGTGCATCTCAGTATTTTATTAATTACGTTCCATGACAATGTTATTTCCTGTGATATTTGATACAAATAATAAATTCAGATTGGCTGTGCTGTTATAACATTCGTTTTTACACGTCTTTGTATCTGGCTGTGTTTTTGTTGTATAGAATACATGCATAACAGGGCATGCAGACTTTTAATGTGCATTAATGTAATTAGCTAGCAAATGCAATAGAAGTTTTTATTCTGCACCGGACCAAGTTGTTGTTGTTTTTAAAAAAACCCCAGAGACCCGTCATCTTTCCAGCTAGTAGTGTCTAGCATAAATTCAACCTAGTTTGCAAATGTTGAATTTCAGGTGCATACGTATTTCTGCAAAAGCCTACACGTTTTTGTACCCATCCCAGGTTGATCACACATTTTTGCAAGCTGCATAAAAGATTACCGGGTGCTCTTTTGTATATACCGCGGATACTAGCCGTTGGCTTTCAGCTTTGTCCATTTCACAAATGAGGACCTCCAGGACGGATTGATTACTGATGGCAGGCACTTTCCGGCTTCACTTCACTCTGAAATGGCTCGACGCCTTGTGTTGCCGCAGCCCCCCTCTCTTATTTTCGCTCGGGCTGGGGTGGTGATTTAAAACGGGCACTCTTCTTCTGTTCCCTGAGAATAGACCCGCCATTGCAAAGGGGAAATGTCTGGGCCCTCCTGGGACACATTATGCCATTATAATACAATTTTTCATTTGGAAAAAGGTTATTTGTACCCATACAAGGCACTCGTCACGCTTCCTTTACAACAGAGCAACCATTAATTAATGCTGGGATCTGTGCTCCGAAGAATGTGTTTGCATGACACTGACCCCCCAATGCATCTACAGCTTGGCATAAGGATGGGTGTCCCCCTTTTCCGAATTCTGTTTGCTTTAACGGTGACCTACTGTGAAATTCATGGAATATCAGCTGAAATTAATTACCGTTCCCACTCACCAGTTGGCCCTTAAACATAATTAGGTCACCTGAGAGCAATGCACCTGCAGTGTGAAAGTGCAGTGTTTTAGTTTATCAGCAAGTACTTCATATTACTGTTCAAGAGGCATTAACTTCGACATATTAATAATGCATGCATTTTAATGTTAGAGTAAATACATTTGTTTAGGGGGGTATTATAAGCCCAACCCTAAAACCCCTCTCCTAGTACTCCTAGTAGCTTTTTCTGACACAGTATTATCGTTAAGGCTTTAAAGTAATGATGCACCCTGCTTTGTATTGAAACAGTTAACTTTTAACTCTTAACTAAACACGATGTTGTAAAAGACAGAAATGAATGGCGTGTTTCTTTTAAGGGTAAAACATGATAACAGTGATGTCATGCAGTAATTTTGAATTATGAATATTTTGCATAAATCTCCATCAGCATCATTGTTCTTTTGTTTTTCTTTACTTTTTGTTTAATCTGCGATGGCTTTCAGTAACTCGAGAGGTCCCACGAGAGAGGCTTGCAATGATAGTCATCGCTCGCAGTAGATGGATTTGGTTGGGTGGAAACAGTCCACTCTCTTGTCTCCTCCCAAATGAGAAAACGGCTTGATTCGGTCCCCAATTATTTCGCAATAATTTGTCTTTTTCTTTTCTTTTCCTCATTTGTCTTTGTCACCTCTGCCGCGACACGGCTTTGATTTGACCTTTTCAACAAAAATCAAACATTTCTACTTTGGGAAATAAATGGACGAAAAAACAACAAGGAAAAGAGAGGTATCGCTGCAGCTGTGGTCATCCAGCGATGACCTGGTCAGTGGTGAAGAGAACTTGTGACAGTGGCGAGAAGTTCAGTCACAGCACACTTTTGCAAATCGAGCTGAGCCGAAGCATCCCTTTAAGATTTCAGTCTGACCGTTCCAGTCTGACATTGTGTTCTTCTGATGTCATTTTCTTGGAAAGGTACCTTAAGTGGCCTAACATGAAAGGCCATATCAAATTATTTCACATTGTACTGAAGGAAATACGTATCTGTTGTCATGGGTTAGTCCATTACAGGAGTATGTCTTATCATTGAACCCAATGCAGTAGAATTGAATGCAATTCATTTGAGCCACCTAATACTACTGTAGAGAAAACTTTGCAAGAAACCTTGCTACTAAAACTTTAACCACACGAATTACACCAAAAACTCTACAAACCAAAATACACAAAAAAGGGAAGAGAATTATCCAAAGGTAACAAGGTTGCTCCACCAATCCACCAATCCACCAATCCACCAATCCACCAATCCACCAATCCAC
>JAOVYW010002977.1:12877-23976 GCA_025775045.1 Hiodon tergisus | reverse complement strand
TCCACCAATCCACCAATCCACCAATCCACCAATCCACCAATCCACCAATCCACGACTGCTGCCACAGGGCACACCTCCCGCTAAGTCTTTCTGCCCATTCCTTCCCTTTCTCTTGCTAACTGCACCCCGGTACGCCTCATACCCAGCTGAGGCTAATAGGAAACTACTGCTACTAACTAGCGGTTAATTAGTGATTAGTTCAGGTTACGAGTTCAGGTCATCTAAATCATATCAAATCATCGTAAAGCCCCATTCATCCAAATGAAACAATTTAAGCCCCTGTGCACATCACGAATGAAACGACACTAGAAAACCCACACCAGTTTGTGATATTATCAAGCATAGATTTTACCCCGGTCTCCACTACAGCAGGGATTTTTGACTTGCCAATTCCAATCCTGTGCCTACCAGAAAGAGACACTCTTGGGTAAAAGCTGGGGAAAAAAAACAGATCTCCTGGCTTTTACCTTTAATCAAGACCGTGTGTTGCTGGTAAAAGATATCCATCAACTATAATTGGAAGAATTTTCTTAAAGCATGCAATATAATCTGACAGCAGAAACTGAACTTTCAGCTCTAAAAAAGAAAACTGAAAAACTTTTGAATGTGATTCGGCTAATTTGCCTGATGGATTTCACCATCGGAGTTTCAAAAATCAGAACCTTATAAAGAAGAGTGTGTCTGCTTGTCCGGAATTACTGCACGGTATAAAAACAAGCAAAATAAACCCTAGATTCATTGCCAGACTTCTACCTGAATGTACGCTTCATCAAATCTCCTTCCTGTGTTTTGTGCAATACAAAAATATGGGCAATGTTAAGCAATGGTTAGATTTACAAAGAGTGTGTTGACTGAATGTCCTTGTAACTTTTTTCTTTGAAATGCTTAAGTGCAAGGAATTAAATTTTACCTATCAAAACCACTTAGCTTTTTCCCGAGATTTTCCCATTCTCTTTGATACAGTTGCCGTTTCCCTTCTTCTGCGATTAGCTCGGTTTCTTTGGTGAAATGATCTCTCTTATTGAAGTCTGGAATCTTGTTTAGAGGACGGAGAACCAGGCACAGATAAAAGGGATCATTACTCACTTTACTTACTTACGCAATCGTTCGTAAAATAAAAGAAATTTAAAAATCGAATCTGTTTTTTATCAGTAACAGAGAAAATGTAAGCCTTTCTGCTTACAATAGGGCAGCCTATTTGGGTTGACGGAGAGAAGAAGAAGGAGGTACATTATTGCTTTGATCGTCTGTGTCATTGGCCATTCAGTGTCATCGGTAATGATGCCAGTGCATCACGGCGGTTGTCCGTTCGATGTCTGGGTTGCAGACGGATGGCGTGCAGCGGGCAGTCCATCCCATCAACACTGCCCGTCATGCAGAGTTATTGCAAACCACCAGGTATAGTTACTGTGATTGTATAGGGAGCATTCAGAGGCATGATGGACCGGATTTGTGACGTGACAGAAATGTCTTCTGGTCCAAAGAAACGCCACAAACTAATAAGTGCTCCTTGCTAAATGTAACAGTTAGGGAGTAAAACGTACTTCCATGTTAAAATAGTAAACATTATTATGCATCATTCTCTTATTATTTGTTTTGAGTATTAATTATTATATTTAACCCAAAAAAAGGTTTTATTAATTAAAATATTAACCCAAATGTGTCTTTCTTTTTGCTCTGCATATCTTGTATGGTAAAATTACTATTAGACTTTTGCTTTAAAAAAGCCAAAATAAACTTTTTTGGAAAGTTCATGCAATGAACATTACATAAGAAGATTAGGTCAAAGAAGAAATATTTTGAGCGGTTGGAGCTGGTACATTATAGTCTTGTGGGAAAATGTGAATAAGATGAGAGAAAAACAGCCTTTTATACAATTGGAAGACGTGGAAAGCAAGCTAGATCACTCCATAAAGAAAAAAGTCCCCCTTAAAAGACCATAAGGTATCAACAGATAGGAAGATAAATCAACTGTCTATCTCTTCTAGCTAGCTAGTCACAGAACATGGAATGTGTGAAATACTAATGTTGGACAAATATGAACATATAATATAATAATATTTGAGAAAGAGATCAAATACACTACTAGTCAGGAAATATGTTCGGGTGAATTATGACCATTAAAACCTCCCCAAAATATTATAAAACATTGAGGGAAAACTGGAATTGGAAGTGCTTATAAAATAAGAAAAATGAAAAATAAAAACTAATGGCTCAGATCTGGCTACCATGGACTGGTTCTGGTTCTGATGCTTAAACAAAAAGTTCTGCCAACGTGGAGGGATGGCTGTGATGTAATGTCAACGAATCCCATAAGCTGATAAGAAAGAACCTTGAGAAATTGATTGACTACCTGTCCTCCCTCGGGATACGCAAACTCCAGTCTCCCTTCGGAGTTACAGCTCCTCCTTCCTCGTTCTGGCTGGCCCGGCTATGTTTCAGTGCCCAGTGACCCGCAAAGTGCTCCACAGTCAGCCGCGACTATAAGAAAGCGTGCAAACACGACACCCGGTAACACGGCAATCTGATCTCAGCGATTTTCAGGTCACCCTGTGAGCCGCGCCACAGCTGCTTGCTAGGTGCTAGGTTTTGTTACTCATGCCAGGCCGGCTTAGTCCTGATTGGTCTCTCGTCTCTCAGGGCAACAGCTCAGAAGATGCCCCCTTGCCCCTGTTTCGTGGTAACCTTTCTGCTAAACCAACTCCAAACAAGGGCACACGCATGGAGAAGGCACGGGCAAAGCTGTCTATTCAACAATTGGTTGCAGAAAGCAAGCAAATCAATTTCACCTTCTCACCACCGTCTCCCTCTCTCTCTCTCCCTTTCGTTCTTCCTGTATAGCCTCAATCAGCGGCTTCCAAGTAATTTAGCTAAGCTACCAATTCATCTAGCAGAGAACCAATCTCCACTGTCCCTGCTCTCGTCATCTTAAGTCTCACACCGTCAGTCCACAGACCTGTGGCAACATAAGATTCTGAACTTCAGTCTGGAAGCTGAGTGAGACCCAAACCTTGGAGGCTTATCTCAAGGCCCACTGTCACAAATTTAGGACAGACCTCCTTAATCAATGCATTTAATCTTTTATGACCCCAATCTCCGGGCTATTCCATTAGATTTCCCTATTTGGTCCTGGTTTGTTTTCTTAGTAGTCTAGACATTGCTGCCCAAAAACCATGAAACACCTTGTGTGTGTCAGAAGATTGTGTCACAATCTCCCACAACAGTATCAAAGACGTACTTTTCAGCCACTACAGATCGGTGAATTCCTGGTGGTCTCCGAATAAATGAAGACCAGTATTCCCAGAGATAGCGATGTCTAGTGTAAATAAGTGGATGGGGAAATCCTGAAGTCGGAATGGTGAATGTTGGTGTGGTGAGTAGGAAAGGAGCCGGGGCATTGAAGACTCTTAGGAATTGCATGCTGGTCACTCTGCTTGCGTCTGCTCTGGTGCCTACCACGAGTGAAAAATGTCTTTTCCATCTGTTGAATCCCAGGTCCAGAGCTATGTTTTATTGACCGTCATTCATGGGCCCAGCCCCTAGCACTGGAATAAAGGTCCTGTCCCAAACAATGATTGGACCCCAATCCATAAAGGTCTGATATTTACCTCGGGATGTTTTTATTTTGCCCTGGGCTCTTCGCCAAGCCAGACGCTCTGGGTGCTGAAGTTCGTCTTTTTCACATAGGGGGCCCACAAATTCCGCCCCTTTCCTTGGAATTCTCTTGTCCTCCCTTACCATCAGGGTATAATTCTCAACTCAGTCTGGAATTTGTAAACTATAAGGCATTAAAAATGATTGATTGGTTTACTGCTCGATTGATTGGTGGAAAGCTGTGAAATAATTTTAACCATATTTAATATCCAGTGTGAAAAAATAAACAAAAACTTTGAAAAGCATTTGAACATTTGCATCATGAGCATATATAAATATGGATAAGTCATATATAAATAAGAATAACATCTTAGAACCCACTAGAAGTGGATTTTCATTTCATTTGCGTTTTGTGAGATTGCATTTCCTGGAGGATATGAAAACCAATTATCTTTGCGATTTAATTTCTGCATTGCTGTGCAGCTCAATCAGAAAGGAAAGGTAATTCTAGGACTGTTCTTAAACTATCAGAGCTTAAATTAAACACAACTTTATATCCATGGTTTACTTAGTCTCTTTGATTTTGACATTATCTGTTTGGTGAGGGATAAATTTAATTAACCAATGCCTAACATCGCCCATATAAGACAAATTAGTCTAATAAAATCCCAAAAATGTTATAATTTGGAAAAGCTCAAAAATAACAATGGGGATTTTTTTTCCTCTCTGAATTAATGTCAGATAAGACAAAAAATCCAGTATTTTCCCACTTGATCTCTTCTGAGATGCTGTTCTGGGGATCCAATTTGTTTCGATTGGTTTTGCTGCATCTGCCTGTGTGAGCACTGCGTCTGTGCTCTGGTCTAATTCTCCTGAGTTGGACAGGGCTTTGCCGAGGGGCTGATTGAAGCTTTGATGGCTGCCAGTCAACGGGCTTCCTGTCTGTTCTAGAGACAGATGCTGTGAGTCTGTGGGCTTGCTGTCTGTTCTGAAGAACGTTGCTGTGAGTCTGCGGGCTTGTTGTCTGTACTGTAGACTGCTGCTGTGAGTCTGTGGGCTTGTCTGTACTGTAGACCGCTGCTGTGAGTCTGTGGGCTTGCCGTCTGTACTGAAGAACGCTGCTGAGAGTCTGTGGGCTTGTTGTCTGTACTGTAGACTGCTACTGTGAGTCTGTGGGCTTGTTGTCTGTACTGTAGACTGCTGCTGTAAGTCTGTGGGCTTGCCGTCTGTACTGAAGAACGCTGCTGTGAGTCTGTGAGCTTGCCGTCTGTACTGTAGACTGCTGCTGTGAGTCTGTGGGCTTGCCGTCTGTACTGTGGACTTTTCAACAGAGTTATTGTAATATTGTTGCTTTATAAAACTTGAATATTCTTTCTGCCCTTTCAAACAATAACGCACTTCACTTAGTCTTAAAAAAAGTTTGCTTATTAAATTGAATCACACCTAAGAACCCTATTAACAATTAAAAAGACATCAGTTAAATTGAAACTTTTCCACGATAGAAATTAAGGCTTTTTGGATAGTTTGAAATCTGACCGTGCAAGTTTAGGCAATTTGACCTTGGTCCCATCACTTTGCCTTGCTACGTACCTGTTGAATGTTGAATTCCCACTCCATGGCCTACGGCCGTCAGTGTAATCTTTAGACCTCTTGAGAACACTTTTTAGGTGAATTGGTAGCACTGTTACGGCTTTCAAGTCTCCCACTTGTCACTTTGCGATCGGGGGGCATCCTTTCCGATCTTCAGTCTCCTGGCATTTATGGTACCCATAAGTGTTAGTCAGTGCCAGTCGAATTCCCATTCTTGCTTCTCTGGTACTTCAGAAGATAAAGTGTCTACCTGTCAATGGAAGGAGCGCCTGACGGCTTTCACAGATGCTGTTGAAGCTGCTTTATTCAATTATATTTACATTGTTGAGAATGGTCCTCACATTCAATAAGGCATGTCTTCCATCCTTTAACTGGCGCCTAAAGCCTAACCTCCCCGTTTCATTACCTGGCTTTTTCGCACTTACTAAATACCTTTTAAATCATTTTTTACTAAGATTAAAACCTTAGCATTAACTCTGGAAGTGTTAACAAGGAGTCGATGTAGCTGTACTAATAATTAGGAAATTATTACTGCCAAAGAAGATCACTAATCTTTTCAATCTAGATAACGACAATTAGACAGCAGTGATATTTTATGTATCCCAATCATCTTATAACTCGTTCGCATTCAGGACTCTAAATCATGACTTCCTCGGACGTCTGCGGAGCATGTGTGGCACGTACGGCACTGTTTATTGGTTCAGATCTTACCTCGCTCAGAGGTCAGCGTGTGTCTCCGCCCCTTTCTCCCCACCAGCACAGAAGCCCCCCCAGTGGTCCTTATTTCAGTTCCTAGGGTTAAAAATCCACTACATATTTTCAACCTATTTAACCAGCTAAGCTTCTGCCACACCTGCCCTTTCTCCCCTCTGTAAGCATCTTTATTATAACAGCTGGAGAATCACTGCCTTATTTAGAGCTTCAGAGCTCCATCCAGCAGAACACATCACATCGATTTCACCCAGTCACGGCCACCTAAACCTCCCCAGAACAACTGCAGCCTTGCCACTCCCTTCTTTTTCCCGCCCACCGGTATGGCAACAATTTGGACAAGCTGATAATTAGGCGAACAAGAAAGACTTGGCTTGGGCTCTCCCCGTTTCTCTCATCAGCCGCAGTACGTCCGGTTCATCGCCTTTAACTTGTAACCCTGTTCCTCTGCCTCGGTTTCCCCACTCTCTCTGTCTCTCTCAGGTGCCCGTACCCCTGCAGCTGGATAACTGTTGCCAGGCAACGTTGCAGGACCCGGAACAGGCAGGGAGCTTTTACTCAGCTGCCAAATTGTCACGGTGGTTAACTTCACCCACACACCCACACACACAGACACACACAAACACACACGCGGTGCGCACGCACACGTACAGACACACACCCACACTCACACACCCACGCAGCCACACGAACACTACCTGGAAGTTGACACGGCCCTTATCTCTCCGGAAAATGGCATACATAGCTCCAGATCGTTTCTCTTCAGTTCCTCTTTCCCCAAAAAACGGATATTGATCTCCTGGTTCCCAAGCCCTTCTCCCCAGCACAACAATCTGTTATCAGATCCCTCACAGCTCACCAAGTTAGCAACTCAGGAACACCAGAAGACTGGAAAGCACAAAGACACAAGCATCCCACAATTCCCAAACGCAAACAGAGGGCAGACTCCAAGACTTCCATTCAGTATTTAGTCTTCAGCCTTTCAAATGCTGGCAACCAATCACGTTTAATGGCAGAACTAAGCTACAGAAAGGTGTTGGCAGTCCATGACTGACTAGCCCACCTCTCAGATGTCTTACCTCTGTTATTCAAACACTTTAGCTTTGCTCTAAGGTGGGTTATATCAGGTTTTCCACAAGGCTCAATACAGGATCCCCTTAGTGGCTAACACTGATACTAATAAATAAAGGTTCGTGAAAAACTGAGAATGCATTACCTTCTCTATGCAGTATATCGACACCAAAACCGAGGTTGCTGTTTGGTACTTTCTTAATGCATTTCTGATATGTATAAAGCTCAGATTAAATTAAATGTTAATGCATTTAAAATGTGATAGGACAACAGCCAATGAGACGATTGCTGAAACTTTGTCATTTTACGGATCTGTGCTGGAGATTAGATCCCAAAGGAAGATCCTGAGGGGGGGGCGATATTTCTATTGTCACATCACCCCTGTCTTGGGCTCATTTCATAGGCTTCATAATAGCTTTCAAGCTCATTGTAAAAGCATTCTCCGTGTGTTTAAGGCTTTACATTTTAAGGGCCCAGAGCATTTTAAAATTCTCATACTGTATAGACCCCAATCCATAAATTTAAGATTGGATAAGTCAGTCATGATGCATTTAGTTCCGTTTGTTGGAGAGCCATTTTATGGACACCTTGCCAATACTATGTTTAATTTGTACGCAACATTAACTACACACAAATACAACTAAATAGGGTTCCCTGGTAAAATATTATTATGCAGAGATGATGCATCTGATTCAAGAAACACTCAAGGGCCGTTGGTCGTTGTCTGTTTCCTTCATTTGCAAATGTCGTCAGAAAGTAATCGTGGACCGAAAACATCCCACAGCAATGTCTGTTGCATCACAGAGACTGTTAATGACTGGCGTGATTTCACAAAGTACACCTGGGCTGTCTCCATAGAGTGCCAGCCTCCATTCTACTTTCATTTCTGGAACAAATGGATCAAAGCTAGAGAGGGGCTTAACGTGGAATATTTTAAAGCTGTGAAAAGCAGGATTGGATTTTTCCACCGAGATGGGCCTCAGCGTCGGTGAATGTACATGCGGAACAATAAACAAATGAATAGCTCTGGAAGACAGACAGGACTGAAATCATTGGTTTTATTCATGCACTGAACCGCTGGTTTGCAGCAAAAATAATTTGCTTCAGGTTTCTGGGAACATCTAGTTTTGGCATGTGAATAAAGAGTATGTTGGTTTTATTTCCCCTAATATGTTGTGTAATACAAAGCAGATTTATTTATTTTTTACTCTGAACAGAAATAACAGCCTCTAAAGTTTAAAATAACTTATTGAGTACTTCACTTGAATAAAGAAGATACATATTTTAAATTATTCCTTAAAAATAAAATAAGGTACGGTCGCATTATTCAGAGTTTGTTGACTCTCGATTGTCAGCATTTATCTCAAGCTGGTTTCAGTTTTCTGAACCCCCCCCCCCCCCCATTAAATTGTGCTTACACCCCAAATTTCTGTAATCACACATTCATCCATTAATGTGACTTGTGCCTCTTACATTTTGTTGTTTGACTGCCCCTAATTAGAACGGTACAGAGCTGAATTTGTAATCTCTACACGTCTTCCAATTATTTACTTTTTTTCCCCCCATTTGCAATATGTGTCACTCGATCCTGCACGGAATACAACTGATTCCACTTAAGGTTGTATTCCTTCTTAACTAGGAAAGATTTGGGCTCAGTAAACCAAAGGGAGCCTAATAACCCTGCGGACTGTTAGGAAATCATTCAGCTTCTCAGTTTAATTAAGGTGGGCACCGTGCAATCCGAGATAAGCTCATAGATGGCTCAGGAACACAAGGTGATTTTTTTTTCTTCTTCTTCTCAATAATTAGTCTGACGTGTCCTCTGCCTTCAGATCACGGCAATTTAACAGTAGACTGGTGTCTGTTTAAAATCCTCTGGGCAATTACCTGGAGAAGGCATGTCTTACTTTCTTAAAGTCTTAAAGGCTTACTTTCTCAGGCAGGTGACCTGTTCAAATTGGGAATGCCTACGGTCTGTCTTTAGTACATCGTCCCAAACAAGAGAGAGGGATGACCCCTGGACACGGTATCTGTTAAAAAAAAAAAATGTGTTTCATTTGTCTCGTGTGGAAGACAGAAGCACGTCACGGTGGCTGTGGATACAGAGTAATTAAACCTTAAACCGGGCATGTCACTGAGACATAACACTGGCGGAACTAATTGTACAAGCTAGCCGCATCCACAACAGGTCTGCCAGCCAAGAGTGACTAAATCCTTCCTGCCGTTCAAGAGACCTCAGCCTGATCTGGAGGGTCGCGAAAGCTCTAATCCTACTCCAGAGAGTGGTATGGAATTCTCCTTATCCTCAACGATTCCAATATCCCTTGACTACTGATTCACAGTGCGGCACTGGATACGACGCAAAAGCCCACAAAAATTTTATGCTCTCTGCTTTTCTTTAAAAAAAATTGTCTTGAAAATAAATCGTCTTTGGACTCTAGATTTATGGGGGGGAAAAGGTAATTCCAGTTTGATGGATAATCATTTGAACTCAATACTTATTTTGGTGCTGTTATGTATCTGTACTGTTCTGTTAACTAATCAGAGTGAAAAACTTTTAGCTGGCTTTTATCAAATTTTCTAGATATATACACACTCGCATGCACAAAATAAAAATTTCATTTTGTAATTTCAAAACATATGCATTCAAGAATATATTCTCTAATTTATATTCATGCCTTAGGGATAACATTCCAGTCTAAGACATGTCCTTTTCTCTTTTTAATGAAATTGTTCACTCCAAATTCCTTGCAATAAGCACAAAAACTCTGGAGACAAAGAATCATTCTTACAATTGCTTTACCTGATGTTCCCAGATTGAAGTCATAACCCAGGGACATCATATACACCATTAAAACTATTATAATTATGCATATGTCTTCTTTTTAATTGGTTTTAAATGAACAGCATTCATTTTAATTAGCTTCTGTACATGCATAGGATTTTAAGACGCTGTCCAGGAGTTCACCTCTTTCTCTGGCTCTGTTAATGGAAATTCTTAATCTAGCCTTGCTTGACAGTCTGTTTTATATGCTGGACCACATAAAGATAAAGGGAAATAAATGTTTCCTCAAAGTACTCCAGCGCCTAGCAAATCTCTGGTTCTGGTGGCCCATTATCAAACTTAATTAACTTTGTCATTTCAAACGGCTCCGGCTTCTGGTCGAAGTGCGAGGTAAACCCAGGTGTTGTAACGGTACGTTGGACTCATGCAATGTTTGACAATTCAACAGCCCATTAGTTTTGTCCACATATGTTCAGGCGCTTTATATAATTGGGCGCACATCTAGAACAACCTCGGGTAACCTGCTAGGGGGTCCCGTGTTGTTATTTGCAGACAGACACTGTTAATCCAGCTGGAGGTACCATGTATACAGAACCCAATGCAGTGTAGCCTTATGGAGGGCAGATCAATGAAGCCCACCAAACGGCAGCAGTTTAGAGAAACATGAAGATATGTTTTTGGGGAACGTTGTATCATGGGACTCCTGCGCTAAATTAACACTACCTTATGTATCATCTATGCAAGGGTTAAGGAGTCAATCAAGTTTTCTAAATGTTTCAAATTAGCGTGGTTAATGCAGAGGAAAAGTCAGCCATGGTGGTACGGGTTATGAAGATATTCTCAGGAGTGTACTGATCCGCCTTAACCCCTGAGCAACCCCTGAGTACTGTAGACTATAGATTTTTTCTGCCTTGAGATAGATGGGTGTAGAAGGTCCTGCCCTTGAATGTATTCTTTCCAATGTGTGACGGGATGAGTCTCCAGTCCATACAAGTGTATTGTGAACTTTTGTTTTTCTACACATAATTTTGCTTGATAAAATATATATCTGTGTTATTGCTGCTGTAGCAACAAAATTGGGTCTTCCTCTCCTCTGTATTCTCAGATCTTCTCATGCCTCCATACCTGCCTTTCGGCGATCACAACCTTGGAGCCTGACTAATATCCCTGTCTCACAACCTTGGAGCCTGACTAATACCCCTGTCTCACAACCTTGGAACCTGACTAATATCCCTGTCTCACAACCTTTGAGCCTGACTAATATCCCTGTCTCACAACCTTGGAGCCTGACTAATATCCCTGTCTCACAACCTTGGAGCCTGACTAATACCCCTGTCTCACAACCTTG
>JAOVYW010002976.1:0-14521 GCA_025775045.1 Hiodon tergisus | reverse complement strand
ATTGTGCCAGGGGTTCCCTAGAGCTGAGCTGGAAAAGTAAAATATATTATTACTTGGGTGGTAATAAATGCTGCTGTATGGGTTGAGTTTCAATGGGATATTTTTCCCCGGTTATTGAAAGCATACCTGAGAGGAAAATTTAACTGATGTAGAACTAATGTATGTTTGAAGCTTATTTAGGAAATCTCTACCCCAAAATCAACATTTCACTTCTGTCTCTTTGCTTAAAATTCCTTAAGACCCAGTTTCCTTGTTAATGCACATTTATATTCTGTGACCATCTGGATGTATTACTCCCAGACGCAGTCAAGATAAATATCACCTGGAGTCTATGATCTTTTTTGATTTTCAAAATGAGTTTTCAATCTAATTTTCCCTTCTTCCATCCTCCACTTAACTGAACAATTAATTAAGCATAACTACCAAGCCAAGTACAAGTCAACAAGACCCTGGAACTTTTTATTTTAATAAATCAAATTATATTTCTACTATATTATATTTCTATGTTTAAAAAAAAATATATATATATATATATATTTTTGACTGCAACCGAAAAAATAGGTCTAACCTCATTATGAAGATCTGGGAAATACTTTCACACTACCCAAACATATCAGTGCATGGAAGTGAAATGGATTTTTCAAATTCATGAGTTGATGCAGCTTGGCAGACATAAAAAAGCAAACGGCTTTACAAAAAAATAAACAAACAAAATAAAAATATCGTAAACAGCAATTATGTCATTTCTATTACAGTTAAGAGTCATACGCATTTAGTTCAATGGACACTCTTCACACAAGCTCCATTTCCATTGAATGTGTACCATTGTATCAGCAGGTATCCGTCTTGCTGTGGCGCTGTGCTTGACAGTGCTCGACAAGTACACTCACACAAGTCAGTTTGACATGGATATAATGGTTAAATAGTCATTCAGGACTAGAACCCAATAGATTTCCCAGCATGTTACCCTGCACAAATGCAACCAGTCGATAGTGGTGGACAATTTACACTAACCCTTTCTTATTTCCTTTTAACATTTGGATGTAAATAAATATATAAAGCCTAGCTTTCTGCTGTCTGTTGTCAAAACTATCATCAATATACAGATTAGGGTAAGAAATATAAATCATATATGTAACATGACAAAATACATATAAGACTTGTTACCATACAATGTCACAGAATATTTCCGTATATACCATCCCTATCACTTGATATAGGCAAGAGCTCTGATAGATGTAACTCTGCCTGCCGGTCGCCTCCTTATGGTCTGTTTCACTGCCTCTGTGTGACTGTTACCTCTGGATAGCAGCTGACGGGCGCCAATGCCTATCGGTTAATGATTCTGACAGGCTTGTCGCAGGCTTGTCAAAGCTGCTGCTCATCTAGTCACTGAGGATGACATTGAGACATGTCGCCACGGCAAGGACACAAGGGGAGGAGGTGTTCAACTTAAAGGCGCTCACGGCACATAGGTTGGAAAAAAATATCAAAAACAAAATATGAAACATTGCATGAGGGTTATTTCCCTTTAAGAACCCAGAATTCAGCATTTATGCCAAATCTCACTAGAGCGTGTCTGGATCCTTGATCTTATAAAAGTCCGGTAGCCATGACACCCATTCTCTTTTTCTTCAAACATACAGAGCTCGGTTTGCGATAAACTCAATCTGTGCAATGTGATGTTGCTTTGTGTTTAACATTGACGTAAGCACCCATGTCTAAGATCTCGGCATGGAAATTCACTTTCTCCTAACGCACCACCTTGGCAGAAGAGGCCAGTGTACAGATCTTGGACATCGAACTAAAACCAAATTGGACAATCTATAGACCTTTGATCTTTTCCAAAGGCAGCACTCCTCCATCGCCAACCTAGGAAGGATTTAAATTTGGCCCTAAATTTTACAGCATATATTTTTTAAACTAAGTTCCAATGTTAATAAGCCTACTTCCTGAACGATGAAGTTAGGACACGTGTGCTTGTTGTCGTCTACAGTTTAAATCCCCAACATCGCTATTGTGTTTGTTAGCTTGTTAGCTTGTTAGCTCGCTGCCCTCACACGTTCACCAGATACCAGAAGATGACCGTTGTTAATGCACAGTACCTCGGCTTTGGGACAAGACTGCTGAGGGTGGCTACGGAAGCCCATTCTTCAAAGCCCAGTGAAAGATCAGAGCGATTGTTGTTGCATACGCATTGTATAAGTAGTATTTTGTATGATGGGCAATGTTGGGTTATCATCATAACGGTGGTTCCTGGAAACAAAAGTATCAACCATCATTTTAATGAAGTTTCTGGAGTGCCACCACAGAAAAAAAAAAATGGCTGTTGTTCTTTTAAAAGATTGTGGATGCACAACGTCAGACACAATCTTACACAATTTGGCATAAATGCTCAGAATTCTGGGTTCTTGAAGGGAAATAATTAATTAGTAACGGTTAATATGCCTACTATAAGGGAACCATGGGTATGATGATAACACAATGATTTATACCTCATTGTTGGGCATTTTTATGAGCAAAAAAAACTACTTTTTGACTACAGCATTTTCACATGATGAGGAAGTTACTAAAATGGATATAGCTTTACGTTAGGCTTCTATATATGTTATTGCTGCAATGGTGGATGATCGGCCAAAAGAGGCTCATCCAAGTGATCTGCTGGTCTGCGGCAGCAAACCCTGGGTCATCACTGACTGGAATGTAATAAAGGTGGAGAGCTCCAACAGATACACAGCTAATATCTGCAATAAGCCAAGGATGTGACACTAACAGAAGATGGGGAAGATAAGGCCACCGGGCATCTAATGCAACAATGTTACAACGTCTCTACTGAGTGGCAGGTCTGTAATGAAGTTCCAGCGATACATCGGAAGTGAAATGGCAAATGCAGTTTTCCAAGATAAACAAAAGTGCTGTTCAGCTGAGCAAGACAATCCCTATCAAGTTACTCCAAAAATCAGTTTTTTTAATAAGAATAATTTTTCATATGTCAGACCATCTTGGGAAGAAAAAAAAACAAACATCTCCACTCATTCAAGCTCTACTTCAGAGAAGTAAACAAAAGTTCCAGGTTCCAGTTTTTTCCTGGTTCTAACCTTTTGCTTCCCAGCACACGGTGACAAACCCAGAAACAGCAGCAGTGTTTCAGAGGGAGTCACTGGACTGCACCTCCGTGTTCTAATGCCCGGTTGGTAAGCAGACACACTCAGCCGGATACGGCGGGCTCCCGGTCCATCTGTCCGCCTGAGGCACAAAGGCTACCGCTGGGCAGCCACGCTGCATGGAACCTGTCAAACTAACTTCTTATCTCCAGACGCTTGTGAGCGAACATTACCAGCCTGCATCGTAAAGCAATGTTCCCATAGTGTGGAAAGTTACAGCTGAGGCTTGACATGCTTAAACAGCGGAAAAAACCACAGCCGACACAAATATCCCCCCCCCCCCATCAAAGGCAACCAGCTGCTCGCGGTTCACAAGGTTTGTGCAGTTTATCACCTGTGTTACATGAACGTTTGCAGTCCTTCCATTGCAGTCTAACTGCTTCTTTGAAGCAAAACTAATTACACGCATAGCCAAGTTGGAATGTTTATCATTGATATTGTTCTGTAAATAATTGCAAGTCATCAAATCAGAATATTGACTTGAGAATTTCTTTATTTCATGTAAACAGATTCATATTTTTCAGACTCCTCTGGCCATATGTGCACTTTAATGATTTGAGAATGGGTGCTCTATTAATTGGCAGGCTGTTAAAACTGCCAATTGTGCATAAGACCTTCACTGATAAATGTGATAATTCCAGCCATCTTTCATGGCTCAGTCAACCCCATCTGACACCTGCTTCAACCAAAATCAAATCAACTGATGCTCTATAATCTTACTGAACTGCAAACAAACAGAACCAGAGGTCACACATACACACACCTGGAGAACAAAAATAAACATTTAATGATCTATTTAAATTACTGAGAGGTTGCTGCTGTTGTATCCATTTCCTTACATGCAATAAAAGCAGTTAACTGTCCACAAAGCTGCATACACGTTTTATAAATTCAACTGAGGTGAAAGGGGGGCCTAAACGAGTGGTGAGGATTAAGATGCAATCTTGTCTAAAGATAGAAAGCCTTGTTCACCCATAAGACTCAAACAAAAAATAAAATGAAAATACAAATTTCACATCATAAAACAAATGCCATTTAACTGCCGACTACTATTGTTGCTTCAACCACTCTAAATGCTCCAATTTATTGCAATGAGATTGTGAGATTAGTGGACAAATACAATCCACTGGGTAGTTCAAGACCATGCTGGGTGCCTTTGAAAGGTCTAATTTGGTCACATTGTGATATCAGCTTTAAAAACGAGATGCGGACAAACGCTTTCTTTGAGTCACACTCACAAAAATCAGCCTTTGTATTAGTCTCAGGAAAAGAACATAATATTACACAACACTGATTGCAAATCAGATTAAACTCCTAATCATGTTATTCTTGGTGTGCAAAATCCTGTTACCCTTTTATCACACATTACTGTCTCCGCCGCAGCTGTCAGCTCTCCCCATCTCTCTACAGCACTCTCCCATTTAGCTTCCCCTCCTCCTACTCCTGCATTTGAGAGTAATGAAATTAGACAGCATAGTTAGTGGCGGGGCATTGTCCTTCCTCACGCTCCCTCTCCCCCCCGTGCCCCCCCTGAGTGGAGTTACCAGGATATTGCTAATCGTTCACAAAAGACGGATTAGCACAGGGACAATCGTGGGCAAAACATTGGGGCGCAGCACCTGCCTCTCTGAGAATTGTCCGAAGCAGAGGATTCACAAGTGTTATCTCATGCGGCCTGAGAGAAAACAGCAGTTGCCCTACTCCCACTCTCTTTTTCCCCTTTCTATCATAATCGACTTGGTCATTAAAAATAAAATAAAAATTATTACAATGCAGACAATGCTTTGTCAGTAACATCATGCTCTGCATTTCGTTCGCAGTGAAATTAAACTGTGAACTGTACAAGCTACGTTATTTAAATTAATCTCCTTAGGTCCTCAAAAAGCTTAACAGCACTATCACAAACACCAAACAGGTAAGTATTGCCCTTGACATCTTTGTATAACTGTACAGTTCAGCCATTGTTTAGATTAATGTGAAAGACTATTCACAAACACCTTACTTTTGATTTTGAAGGAAAGTACCAAGATGCATTAAAACCACATATAGTCCACCATCATGTTACCACCCCTTCTTAATCAAAGGGGAAAGAGGTCAATATCAGGGGGAAAAAAATAAAAAAATCAGTCTCAGATAAGACAAAGCCCTTTGTGTCAATCAAACGCTTCATGGATTTTCATTATTCTAAAAGTTTTCTTTCGTCAGAGGAACACCCAGAGTGTGCATGGAATGCAGGTGGTGAAAGAATAAAACTTTTCGTAAAAAAAATGTAATTTAATCATTTTCTTATTAATTTCTTAATTACTGACCAATTACTTTATCCTCCCACATAAATGGTAGCACAAAAATAACTAAATGTGGATTTCAAAAAGATAATGAACTTGAGTGTTGCGTAACTATTTTTAAAAGAAATCCTACACATATTACAAACAAAATCATACAGTTTATCTTTAGTGTTGTTTATTTATTATTAACCAAGCTTGAAGTGCCTATCTGAATGCATGTTTAATTTAACAGCCTTGACTAAATCCTTGGAAGGCTTGATCTTCTGGTCCCTCAAGCGAGTCCAATTTCAGACAAGCTGACTCGAGCACTCGGGGACCTGTAGAAATGTTGTATTGGCTGAAGCTTTTGGAAACCCTGTAAGCTCTGGGGTGCAAAAATCAAATCCAAGTGAATTTATAATAGGAGGAAACGAGAGTTCCTGGAGAAGGTGGCACTGATCATAATTGCTCAAATTACAATGACCTTCACAGGGTCATGCAAGGAACTGGCTTGCTTTCACTTATCTGGGGTCACCATGGAGCTGGTTAAGAACGTCACTCAAGTTAATGCCTAAGCCAAGGTTCCTGCTAAAATTTGACCTTAACCTTTTTTTCTGTGTGTGTGTGTGTGTGTGTGTGTGTGTGTGTGCCTGCCTAAAGGAGAATGACACTGCTTTAGATGATTCCATTAAGTAATTGCCAAGATCCATTGATGATGAACATTGAGACACAGGATTGGTTCTATGACAGAAGTTTTCACCAACATGCACCCACTCTGTCCAAACCTGAATGGTATAATTTTCTGTGTGGTCCTCTCTTATGATACCTTTATTCTTGAGAGGCGAGCCTATCCAAAATTTCAGAACTCACACCTTCACTTATTTCCTGTACTAAAATTGAGTACAAAATATTAGCCGGTATATATCCGTAATGGACATTTTTCCATCATAGTAATGAAACTCCTGTTACTATGATTAAAATAACCTTTGTCAACCAGCTAATCAGTCATGAAAGGAGGAAAATCCAAGGTGCCTAACAGTATGTATACTGAATCAGATCTGTGAGACTTGCATATGCAGCTCTAATTAGGAGGTCTTTGAATTCCACAAGAACCTCAAGATATCTCCGTCCCTACCCCCCAGCACAGAGAGGACAAGAAAATCATGTCCTCCATACTTGGCTCTGCAGTTTCCCCAGTTAAAGGATCTACAGCCCTCCTTGGCATAATTATTATTCACCACAAAGGCAGAGGTGCAGACTTGCCACGACGACAGCCCTGCATTTGGGCCAAACACTGCAGCACATTAAGAAAATCCAAAAGGTCAACAATGCACACTTAAACGCAGTTTTGTGTTTTATTGGTAATCCAATATTTTATCCCCTTGCAGCTTTAATGCACAAACAATGTGTGGTCAAGGCCATATGGAATGGATTTTTCAGAGGGAAATCAGCCATCTCTGAACCTCATTTCCATATTATTCTATATCTCTATTACATTTACTTTTTACATAAATTACATACATTTTTTCAAAGGTTTCAAGCATGATTTAATTTCTGAAAAAATAACTCTAGAAATAGAATTTAAAGTAAATTTTGCTAACCAGTGGCACGATCTGATCTTTTTGCATGTGTTCCTGGAACAAAAACGGTTTGTAATATCGGTGGAAGTCCCAATCAATTGGTTTCGTTCTTAAATCGGACCCTGGTGCCTTTAGCCCCACTCTTGACCCGGTGGAGTAACTCTTGCATTATTATTGCCCACCTGCTTTGGACCATTTGTTTTACTTGCATTATTTCAAATGCATATATATATATATATATATTTGTCCGTTTTACTCCATACATTATATTAAAATGCATTCATCACAATAGGATCCTTGCATAATAGCTTTTTAACATACGTAGGTTAAATATTATTCTCTTGGGAATTTAAACATCAAGCGTACCTTTTCGAGTACACCTAAACCACCGCTGTGTGGTTTTAACAACACAAAAAACTATCTAGGCTTTATTGTTGGATAAACTGCTGCCTGTCAGGGAACACAAAGCATATCTGTGTTGAATTAGTAGATCTCTCTCATTTTTGGGGGAAAATGACACTAGGGTACTACTGTTGAATAACACATTACGATTTTTAATGACTCGTTTTTGAAAAATGTTATTAAAAAAAATTACTATTTAAAAAAAACGATTTTTGATTTTAGCGTACTTATTTTTCTCTCTGAAGGGCACATTCGTAGTGCCCTTATTGGTATACAATTCAATGGTTTTTAGGGTGTGATTAAGTACATATTCTAAGGGATTTCTGACAAATTAAACTGGGAATAGTTACAAATAGAACTGGAAAGACAACATGGCATAGATTTTTAAAATCTTAAAGAAAAATTAATAGATTTGACATTAAAAAAAAAAGAACAGCAATTGAAGGTTACATTATGACAGGAAAGCTCAAAACTATTTAGCTTTCCATAGATAAGGAGTAACCAGAGAAGGCCAAATGAGTCTAGTAAGTATATTGTATTGCAATGTGAGGCAGCAGAAAAGGCAATCAATTCTGTCATTGTACAATCGATGTGGCATTGTATTCTGCTTTTATGGATGTTTCCTAATTAGGTACATGGTATAAGAAATGATGCTCTAGCAGAGCTAGGGGGACAAGGAGTCCTGCAGTACAATAGAATGGTTATGAAAAAGGGAACAATAAAAAGACATTTAAAGAAAACTAGACCATAAAAGTATATGTACACAGTACCCAAAGTGCACAGAGAAAATTTTATGTAATGGCCTTAGCCGGGGCAAAAACACGGTGGAATCACCAATTGTGCCAATGCATGTCGGCTCGTTGTCTTGAACCCAGCCACAGCAGGGTAGGGTGGAGAAGTATTATTGTTTCCTCCCATCCAATTGCCTTCAAGGTACTTATCATATTACACACCACAGGACTCGTGACCTGTAAGAAGGGTTCAGTGTGGCTATCAGCAGAGCTGATATCCATCCAGCCTAGCATTAGCAGTGCCCTATCAATAGTGAGCTGTCACTGTGTTTCCCCAGTCACAGTAGGCAAGTGACATGATTTGTATTGTAAAAATCAGAGCTCAGTGGGCGCTCATATGTGCTTCTTTACTGACGCAAGGTTTTCCCTCATTTCTGATTTATTCAGCTGTTTGGTTGTATTCTGTACTGGTTTACACATTGGGCCTTGTACTTAAAAAAATCATTTTAAGAAAATGGTGCACCTATTTTGTTGTATTTTATTAAAAATACACCTCACCGGTTTCTTTTCACATTCCTATATAGCCATCAGCCTAGTAGGTAACCAGTCAGAGCCCATAGTAATGTGCAAAACAGAGATTGGTAAACTGGGAGCATGAGAAGTGTCTCAAAGATTTAAATCTAGCTTTTTATTACACGCTACGGTAAATGTTTTTTTTATTTTGCGACTTTCAAATCTAGCTCCATTACTAAGCAGCGTATCCAGACCAATAACTATAAATAGATATTGTCACCTAAAAGTCTGATGACGACCTATTACAGTTAATGACAATCCTTGCGGCGCGAATCCACAACTAGAATGCCTACTTCCTGGTCGCTATCTTGAGTTACCTCCCTATGGAATATGCAAAGTATTCACTCATGTCATGAACTAAGCACAAGAAAAAGGGAGCCAAAGGCAGCCCTCTGCCCACAGAACATGCATACTGTGTAAGATTAGCACGATTACGCAATAGTTTATTTTAATGCAAGCACACAGGAATGCATACTGTTAGTTTTGTAAAGTCGTGGGCTAAGCTATTTTAGTTCTGACGTTATTATACCTGAAGTACTTTATCCTGACTCTGATCATATCCTCTATTTTGTAGAACTAATCTGTCTACAGCCGTCATAAATATAGCCTTACCAAGCATCAATGTGGCCACTATATTTCATGTTATTTCATCATCAGCCAGAAACTTTCTTCAACCCCATATAATTTAATTCTCGATGTATTCATAAATCCGTTTGTTGTCATATAAAAAACGAACAATGACAATTTTAGGGCAACTCATCGCCAAACAAAAGCAATACAATAATGTCAACCAGTAGCCTTCTGCACAAGACTCCAAATGTAATGATTATGCACCGCGAGACTCTATACGAGCACCTTCCACCTGGATGGCACCGACTCTTCCAGATAACGCAGCGCTTGATAGAAGCGCTAAAAATGCTTCTGTCGTCAGATCTGGGATATACTGAACAGGGCATGGCCAACGTTTGAATGTGTACATTTCAAAGTTATTTTAGAACAGGAAAGTGACGTTGGAATCGACCAAATTTGGCCAGGAACAATGATGACACTGCCATTGAATAATAATGGGGAAAGGCCTTTTTGAGCAGAACTCAAACTGAGTTATTGTCAGTGGACTGATTTGTCCAATGAGAAAGTATATTTAATTATTACCAGCAAATGGGTCAATCATGCACACAAGATGACAATAAGCACATCAGTTTAAAACAAAATATGTCATTGTCATTCCTCAACTCAACCCAAAAGGTTTGGTAATCTAGAAATAGGAACTGATCCAGGCGGGATGTGGCTTCAGACATCCACACTTAAAGTAGAGTGATAAAACAATAAAAAGCAGGCACATGGTGTGGTCCCTCATTACAGTCTGTTTAATTTCATTCTGGAACGTAGCAGGCACCGCACAGTTACTGTCTCCTACTAATGCACACAAAGCTTTTGCCATGAATATTAATGACATACATTTTTAAATGACTGGAAGCAGCAGGAATTACAGCACAGCTTGTGCACTTCACAGGTAATTTCACTCTCTGGGTTGTAGAGGCTGACATCACTGCAGAAACATTGGCACAGACAGCAATGATAGAGACATTCACAATAGAACTGTCATTTTCTTAATGGAGTCACGTGGACACAGATGTGTGGCTATTTTTATTTTTTACACCTCAGCCATGCAGTGCCCTCTGATAGCATGTAACCGTTTAAGAGAATCCTTTCAGGTTCTTAGCATGACATTCACATTATGATATTGAAATAATGCACATTTTGAAAATGGCAAAAAATAAAAATAAAAATGGCACCCGCATTTATTTTTATTTTTTTTGCATTTACAAAACTGGAATAATCGGATAAGAAAGGGTATAATCAGTGGATTATAATCTCATTGCACAATTTATCTTTTAAACCAATAACATTGCCAAGAGTAAATGGTCAAAGGTGCACTATGAGCATTAAAAATGTTAAATTAAAAAAATTACATTAAAAAAATGTTCAGTCTTTACAATAAGATCTATCTTTTTTTGAAAAGCCTGAAAAGCCAAAGGAAATATTTGGCAGAGACAAGTAATTTTTTATTTGTACTAAATATATTTCTGAAAATTTTGGCCTGCAACAGGGAGAGAAAAATTCAAATGAAACAAACATGAATTTAATCCACTCATAAACTGCTGTGTTCTTTTATATGAAAGTGAAGTACGCCTCTAATATCAAATAATTGACTGTTAAATCATACCATCAAGCAGCTGGATGAAATAAGTTGAAGTGTATATGAAGTCTAATATAATTTGATAGTTTTAAATTGCTGGAAATGGCATAACTGGAGCGGTTGTCATTTTGTTGTTCCAAACCACCCGTTATATTCCATAGGATATGTTTATTTAATATCATCCATAATGTTTTTATTTATGTCTTTCATTTGATGGAAGAGACTGATCTAAACGAGGGTACATTTATTTTCTGTCAATCATTTGTCCAGCCATCACATCCACGAAAACCATATGGGGGTGAATAGGGAAGTCATTCTGGCAGTGCCAGGAGGAATGCTGGAAGTTGGCTAAAGAAGCAAAGAAAATTGGCTTTTTGTTTTTTATACTTGATTTGAGCATCACTAGTACAATAGTACTTTTTTTTACCAATACCTAGAAATTGCCATTTTAGGGTGAAGGCTGAAATATCTGTGGCTTCCTTGTCTTTTGTTATATCAATATAAAATGTGGCGCATAAGTACGTAGTATGTACCTTCATCAGTATGCATAGTATCAAGCTGAAGGGTAGCAGGACTAAACAAGCATCACTTGAATATTGTATGAAATATTAAGTCGTTTGGTGTCAAAGTTTTTCACAAAATCCAAAATTGCAGACTTTAATGGGTCAGCAGACGAGTGTTAAAGAGTCCAGGAGTTACAGCCCTTCAACTTTAAGTGGTTGCTATAGCGCCACCACCTGGACAATCGGTGCCGCATGTCTGACATACATGGTATAGGTATTATAAGCGTTCAAATAGCAGACAATAAAAATAATTTTTCAAAAGCAATGAGAAATGTCCATAGGATTCTTGTCGATCCCCTGCTAGGATCCCTACCTACTATGGAGACCAAACAGAATAAGTTTTAAGGGCATTCAAAAATGTTTTTATCAAATCATTCCCTGAGTGACCCCCTATATGGAAAAGCATGTAGCTTGCGGCATGTAAAACAATATGGTCTCTCAACACGTACTACTCCCAGTGTGTGGTGGCAGGATTTGTAACAAGGAGCAAATATATATTAGCACAACAGGCGATTCCAAATATCAAAAAAAAAAAAGCTAAAGAAAAATGCATTTAGCTTTCTTTCAAACAGTTTATATACTCTATACTACGCAACATGAGGAAACAGTAAGAATTTCCAGCTTTGTAAATCTCATATCTTTTGAATAATATGCAATCAAGTCTGTACAACTATCTAGGACAGGGGTCGGGCAAGAGTGCCAGACATGATTGTTTTTCATTCCACTCAAACCCTTATTGCAATTAACTATTATGCTCAATTACTGCATGTTCAAGTGCTTTAGGTACTTCACAGAGCATGTATGATCGTGGCCCTCCAGGTAGAGCTCATTACCTAGAGATTATGTGATTCATTTTTCTTTTACTGGCTGCATCTATTTGACCAATCCAATACGAGACTCAAGGTGTTATGTATTAGCACAAATATGTAGGCCTTTCTACGCCATTTTCTGGTTAAGCATTTAACTTTTGATATTGTTTGCTAGTGGCGTTTAAATTTTGACTGTGTACAGTGAGAACGTATCTATTTATGCATTTATGTCTTTTTATTATTAGTTTTTCATTTTAATCATAGGAAATATAAATAACATTATTTTCTCTTACGGTTACTGAGTTAATCATCCTAATGTCCTTCAATGCTGTAAATCAAAGAAAACGACGTTGACAGAACCAATAAATAATTCAATATGTTGGAATTTTACAATTAATTCTCAGACTTCAAAGAATGCCCAGAGAATGATATGCGAATGAAATTAGTTTTACTGTTTCCTTGGCAAAGCTCGGCGGAATTCACGGGTGACAAAATTGTCTGTCCAGGCAATCTTGTCATATTTTAACATTCTTTTTAAAATACCTCAGATTAATATAAAGGCTAAAAAACATAAATGGTGCAGTGGTTATGGAAAAATATGCCATTTAATAAATTATATACACGTGCTTCCATATCCATGCATTGTGATTTTCCTCTGCTAACATGACTGAAATTACATATAACTTTAATATGAAATAATCGTACTAAAAAGTGGACAGCTGGTTTTTGTTCCCACAGCCTATTTAGTGTGGGTACTGTTGCAGTCCTGTAATGGGTTGTGAGTTTTATTACGGCTCCCTATCACTTTCAGTGTCACAGAATGATAAATGAACAACATTAACTACTGCAGGGGAACCTTGGTCTTTCTGCACTGCCTTCTCTTCAAGTAATAAAAAGTGGTGAAAACTTGCATCCTTTTTTTACTGATATTGAACAGTAATAAAAGCAGACCCCACAAACACAAAAAGGTAATCTACTGCAATGATGTCTTTCCGTCTATCCATTGTTGTCCACTTCACTGGGTCTATTAGAATTTGATTATTTAACGTCTAACGTAGTACATACTGCTCATACTGTCAGTCATAAATTTTGTTCGGCAATCTGGATTATCCCCTATACGCATTTGAATGTCATGGTTTCATTTTAAAAAGCACAAGTCCAGCTGTAAGACCCACTCAGGAGTCAGTCTGTTCTCAAGAGAGCATACAGCTTTACAATGGATTACAACCCACGGCATAAAGACTGATTGAGAAACAAAATAAACGGGGACACAGTCAATGCTATTCCAAACCTAAATAGGAAAAATAGGTTACACGTGCTTTATTCGTAACATGCCTTATAATTTATCATTTATTTAATTAGCCAACAACCCTGCCTCGGACAGGTTTTTTAACAGAGGACAATACCAAAATACACAACAACAGAAATGATTCCATGATCCCCACACATCATTCTCTAAGACTGCATACAGCTTATGTCTTCTTGATTAAGTACAACAGGCTAGAGCTGTTAAAAGAGAATGTTGCATGCTTTATGTGACGTTCAGCTGTCAGTGCTGATAAATTTTACTCAGATTGTGATACCTTCAGTTTTTACTAACTTTCCTCATTCAAAAGAAGTTTGAACACTTTTTTGGAGGGATGACAAATTAAATCAGTACAACCACAAAACAGACACACTCTTTACTTAAAGCAAGGAACCCTGACATTGCAAGAAAAGAATGGGATGTTTGCTAAGATTCAAGGATAAGGCATGACAAACTGTCTGACTTGTATCTTGTCAAAACTTAACATCCCATTTTGACTTAAGTTATATTGAAAATTAACATGACTTCCTTCTATTCTAGAGGCTACAATGGCAAAATAATGTGTGTTAAAATTTGGGACAACTTTGACAATTGGGAGGGGGCTGTTACACGGCTTGTTAGGGTTTTATGATCCTGGGGAGTGTGGAATCAGCAAGTGGAGAGGAAACTTACCAAGCTTTCGTTTCATTTTGACGGCATAATTTTTACATGTTATAAGGAACAGTATGGGACATATTAAAAGAATGTTAGGCCTACTTGATATATTTATGGTGCCTATAAAAAGTATTCACATAATTATAGAAATGTATTTTGACTTTGATATGAAAGTATTTTTCTGTGTCAAAAAAGTCAAATGAAGTTTACTATGATTCAATATTTGAAAGAGATACATCCAAGGGGGTGAATACTTTTTATAGGCACTGTATATA
>JAOVYW010002975.1:0-14523 GCA_025775045.1 Hiodon tergisus | reverse complement strand
AATAATGCGATGAAGACACACACACGTGAAGGTAAATAATGTGATGAAGACACACAGACACATGAAAGTAAATAATGTGATGACACACACATGAAAGTAAATAATGCGATGAAGACACACACACGTGAAGGTAAATAATGTGATGAAGACACACAGACAAATGAAAGTAAATAATGTGATGAAGACACACACACGAGAAGGTAAATAATGCGATGAAGACACACACACGTGAAGGTAAATAATGTGATGAAGACACACAGACACATGAAAGTAAATAATGCGATGAAGACACACACATGTGAAGGTAAATAATGTGATGATTAAGACATACACACGTAAAGGTAAATAATTCGATGAAGACAGACACATGAAAGTAAATAATTCGATGAAGACAGACACATGAAAGTAAATAATGTGATGAAAACACAGACACATGAAAGTAAATAATGCGATGAAGACACACACACGTGAAGGTAAATAATGCGATGAAGACACACAGACACATGAATGTAAATAATGCGATGAAGACACACACACGTGAAGGTAAATAATGTGATGAAGACACACAGACAGATGAAAGCAAATAATGCGATGAAGACACACACACGTGAAGGTAAATAATGCGATGAAGACACACAGACACATGAAAGTAAATAATGCGATGAAGACACACACACGTGAAGGTAAATAATGTGATGAAGACACACAGACAGATGAAAGCAAATAATGCGATGAAGACACACACACGTGAAGGTAAATAATGCGATGAAGACACACAGACACATGAAAGTAAATAATGCGATGAAGACACACACACGTGAAGGTAAATAATGTGATGAAGACACACAGACAGATGAAAGCAAATAATGCGATGAAGACACACACACTTGAAGGTAAATAATGCGATGAAGACACACAGACACATGAAAGTAAATAATGCGATGAAGACACACACACGTGAAGGTAAATAATGTGATGAAGACACACAGACAGATGAAAGCAAATAATGCGATGAAGACACACACACTTGAAGGTAAATAATGTGATGAAGACACATACACGTGAAGGTAAATAATGCGATGATAAAGCTGTGCTGATACTAAAGGGCTCACAGATGCAGTGAGTGAAGTCGCAACTCCATTAAGCCTGGGCCTCCTAGCTAGCAGAGAGTATACCCGCGCTGGCACATGTCCACGCCAGCCCAACCTCAGCTCCCACAGACAGCACTCAGAGGCATCCTAATTATACTGGTCAACTCACCAGCAATGATTTGGCCAATAGTTTTTTTCCCCTCTTCATCTCTGTAGGCTGAGGGTTCCCACAATAGCTTGTTTAGGATCAACAATATTATGCATTCATTTTGTCCAGTCAAATGGAGGATACCTGATAAAGAATAGGGGATAGTTCCATTTTTAACAAATTTTTCTGTTCGGAGGAATCACTGTGGTGAATGCAGACTGGAACGTACACAACTTGCATCGATTATATCAGGCCCTCTGTTACACTTGGTTTCCCCTGAAGAAAAACAGCTTCTGCCTTTGATCCAGGCCGGTGACATGAAAGCCGGCCCGAGGAAAGAGAGGGAGCGCTGCACCCCTTCACCGGTCACTCGCTCCGCGCACATTCAACATAACCATCGGCGCTAATTAGTTGACTCAAGTTCTCCTTTTTGATGTCAGCCCAAACAAGTCAGCAGGCAACAGGTCTGTCTGTGGTGGGCAAACACAGCCTGATTAAAAGCGTCCCTGTTGTTGGGGCCCATTCTGTATACAACCGGTCTCTTTCGCAATCGGAAAGCAGCCTTTCCGGGAGACGATTAATCAAAAACGATTTTGTTTCCCATTAATGACGCCATGCAAATGTGGAGTCCGTCCACAGTATAGTTTCCCCGTGATGGACCCTACAGTTCCCATCAGTGACGGTAAACAGCCTTTTTGCAGAACTATGTGGGGCCCTTTGCTAAAATGTTCATTTTGGAATTCTGTTGTTGTGAGGGCATGGAAACTACATTCTGATGTAAATTCAGGATTTCAGGGCGGTTTACTTCTAGTGTCTTGCAGGAGGGAGATGTCGCCATCCATGCATTTTCTTTCTACTTTGGTATCTGGTGCACTTTTTAGGTAGCGCAGTTACACATTCTAACAGGTGCAGTGTTTCTAGCTCCAGTGAGATTTTGAGTTCAGAAATAAGCTTGAGACCAGTTCAGTCTTGACCAGACTAGTAAAATGTATAAACAAGGCAAGCATAGTAAGCTTCTTTGGATCCACAAACACTTTTTGTGGATGAAATCCAACTTTGTGGAGCGAAAATAAAATAGCTAGTTTAGGCTGAACTGCTTTGTGCCGATCTCATCCATTAAAGCCAGCTGATTTCTGCACTGGTGTCTCTGCCTTGGGTCTGGTCATGGCTCAGAACCTCTGTGGTGACAGAGGGTTCCACATCACTCAGCCTAAGTGGGTAAGTGATCATTACTGGGGGTTTATTTTCAGGGTCTCTGGGGTTGTGTCCAGCTGTCTTTGGCTGCTCCTTGTATCGGGGCTCTTCAGGGCCTAAGCGGGGAATTTGTTAATGTGGGGCTCAAGGGTCCCCTCACTCTTTGTTGTGATTTCACTGCTGCGGCCTAATCCCACGTTAAACAGCCGACCCCTTTGAAACGGGAAGGTGCAAATCCCCTGGTACTGATGTCATGCGTTGTCACAAACGTCCAAAGAGTTTAAGGGCTGTCTTTTGTGTTGCCTTTGTCTGCGACACAGGGGGGTCTATTTAGTTCATTTATGCAGGGGTGGCATTTAGATCAATAAATGAAAGGTCTTTGTGCATTGAGGTTATGAAAATTCACATGTAGAAAGGGGGACCGAGGTTAAAAAAAAAACTCCGCCATTGCTTGTTCTATGTTTCAAGCCTGTCCATGTAACCACACACAAAAAAATGTCGTAAGAGGTTGTATGCAATCGCTGGTAAATTACATGTCTATCGATTAAGACCTGAGTACTACTGTCGTCAGTTATGCTGTTTGAGCATCAGACCACACACAAAGCATTTATTATCATTTTCGTTAGCACAGAGATACCCGTTTTCCCATGACTTGATTGGCTCAACCTGTTTCAGTTTGAGAGTACTTTAACTGGTTGAGCCTGACACATAAAGTAACATATTATCAACATATATCAAATCATGATTCAAAAATCAGAAAAACAAAAAGCATTTCCACCTTTTAAGGGTGTAAATAGCAATGGCTTAATTTACCGAAATTAATTTTAATGATTTTATCATTTATTTTTTTATTCACAGGTATTGTAGTGAATCATGATCGTAGGTATCGTGCCTAAAAACTTACCTTATCTGACAAGTTAGAAATCCTTAGAGTGAGGAATGTCATCTATAAGAACACATGACAAAGCATGCAACTGCGAGATAAGTGAACATTTTGCAAGAAGAGACATTTGCAAAGTAGTCAGCAGGACAGTCAGACTGGGCGACAGAACCAAGCAATTTAATTAAAAAAACTGCAATGATGTTCACATCTTTCTATTGTTCAACAACTCATTGTTCAACAATTTTCTGAGCCGACCCATAAAACGCAGCTGGCCTTCTTGGCCTACTGTGAAAAGTACAGTCAGATTGTGAATGAATCCCAATGGGAAACAGATGTGCAAAGTACTATAGTATTTCAACTGTGCATTATGGTCTTTTTTACTGATGACCTGCAACTTCTGAAGCTGTCTGAAAATCTTTCAGAACTTTTTGCGCACATCTCAGCAATACTAACAGTTCAATTTGTATTTGAACCGTTTTGATGTCTCTGTTTGCAGCCCACAAATCAATTTAAAGAATTTCACTAGGATTTACTGGCAACTCTCTTTAGTTGAAAATTAAGTTTAATATATAGAAAATGCTTTAGGAGCTCTCTGCTTTAAGGGTTTGTGATGGCATGTCTTGTAGACACATGCTAATTGTATCTTGATAGTGGTTTAAAATCTAGTCTAGAAGTCTACATTGAACTTTACTACTACAGTATGATAAAGGTGTGTAAAGAGGTTGACGGCAGCTATGCTACTGTTGGGGGGTCATATGGGTTAGGGTTAGGATTAGGGTCAAATGACTTTTACACACATTCCTTGCTCAGAGGTCAGAGTTATATTTTAATCTTTTTTATGTTTGTTTGTTTTAGGTTTTTTGTTAACCTCGGTCTGCACACAACACTTTAAGGGAGGTATCGCAGACATCGTCAGCGGAACTTGTGGATCGGAGGAAACACTTTAACAGGCCAATTTTGGTTCCACACTTGCTCTTTTTTCGCGTTTTATTTTTCAAAGGGGTACTTTGCGTGATGAAATAATCTCCCTTCTGGTGTTAATTGAATGGTCTGACTGGATCTCAATGCGAAACCCAAATGGATTAGCACAGGCACGGTTTTTGTCCACGGCCATTCAAAGTGCGTAGCTTTCTTTCTTTTTCAGCCCAGTGGATTTTTGACAACTGGTTTTTTGTTTTGTTTTTAAAAATACGTCAAACATTTTGCATGCGCTGCTTTGAGGAGGTGGAAAAAGCTCAAATAATCAAAACTGATCACAGCTGAAGGATCTTAGGGGCTGTGGAATACTGTGAGATGCAAAACTGCTGTTTTTGTACAGCTACGTCATTGAACCTTTTTTTCCTTCACGAACGCCTCAGTGGCGTGTGAACAATAAGACTGTTTACAGCGAACACCCCGCTTCGAAAGCTTTACCGTTTTTCTTCAGTGCCCTGAGATCACATAGCCGCCCAAAGCAGAAGGTTCTCTAAGTTTCTTTAATCTGAGTTCCGTGGTATAATGCAATGCAGCCTTGTGCATTCAGAAACCTTCCAATATTCTCATATTAAGCAGGGACTTCACTTGCAGTGTTCTGAATGTTCTGAATGTTGCTAATGACTAGAATGACTCAGAA
The DNA here is from genome assembly GCA_025775045.1 of Hiodon tergisus. Taxonomy (NCBI): domain Eukaryota; kingdom Metazoa; phylum Chordata; class Actinopteri; order Hiodontiformes; family Hiodontidae; genus Hiodon; species Hiodon tergisus. The sequence goes on along the minus strand of JAOVYW010002975.1, from coordinate 9,595 downwards.
TGCTGCCTTGTAAAGATTCTTCCCAGAGTTATCTCTGATGTTGGCGGTCAACGCTTCATGGTCTGCGCTTCACTTTTTTATGCATTGGCCTACCGTGTTGCACTTACTAATTTGATTTAGAATAGATAAATGTCTTATATTTCAAAGGTTTGTTATTTCTGCTCGCTTTACCACGAAGAGGAACATTCTGGGGGGGGAAACTGGTTTACGTTACGGTCTAAAATGTGACGGTGTTTGGTATGAATTTTGAAAAATGATACATATATCAAACGAAGGAGAGGGATTTAAGTGCCCAACACTTTGCAGGCCTCACCAATTTTCAAGGCAATTTCCTAACTTGAGAAAAGCAAGGCTGTGAATGATTGCAGCTCCCTTCATGCTAACGATAATTATGTTTTTTCAGTGAGGGGGAAAGTGGTACGAATGAAAAATGTTAACGCAAAAAGCCAAGACACCATTACAAACCACACATTCTGCCTACTTCACCCCAAATTGGGTATTAATCATTTACCATTGCAGGACATTTCCTTAGGAAATTAAGGCTTCATTAGGGTCACAGTAATCCCTTTCTCCCTTTTAAGCCTGAAAATTTCATTACTTTTCATGTTCATAAAATAATCTAAACCGCAAATGTGAAAAAGACGTCACTCCAGCCTGGGTGGGGATAAATCACACCTGGAGTGTAGACACCTGGAGTGTACCCATTGACAGTCCTTCCTGTAGGAATACCAGGAGAACCCAAGGACAAACAAAAAAAATGAGGTTACTGAAATTAAACGGAAAATCAAAACATGCATAATGAATTACCAGAGTCACATTATTCAGTCCTTCCCTTGAGGAAAGGACAAAAGTTCACATAGTCCCCCCAATCCACGGACAGTTTGTTAAATCTCTCGGCCACAACTGTGTATTTACACACTACCAAATGAGTAATGTGGGACTTGAAAAGTATCCATGTGAATTGGTCTCCTGATTTCTGGAACCATTTAGGAAATCTGTTATATTAATTTTTAAACATATTTGTTTTGGACTTTGCATTAACCTGGAGAAGTTCAAGTGGAATTGCTTAAACCTGATAATTGACCCATGCGGGATCCTGCATGAATGGTTTCTGTAAAAATCAGTTATGTGCGTGTTTTGTGTATCTGTGTGTCAGGGCAGTGTGGAATTCTATATATAAACATTTTATGTGAGTAAGAACTAATCTGAGGGTTTGATCATGGAAATTAAAGGGTGTGTGAGTGGGGGGGTGTTGCGGGTTGAGGGGTGATACATATTTTTGCCCCACAGTAACTGAGATTGTGGCCAATAAAATTTAAAATAGCATTGTGATGGGGGGGAAAACCGGGGTGAAGAATAAGAATTGCAGACCTGATGGGATGAGAGCATGAGATTGGTGAAAGCAGCGCATTTAAATCTAGGGCACCAGTGAATTTCTCCTTGCAGTCTATATTCTGTGTATATAATTGTGTGCGTGTGGACACTGCATACGTGTGTTCGTGCATATGTGCATGTGTGTGCACGTGTGTGCGTTGGGGGGAGGGGCTACAGGCAAACCTTTGTCTTGCTGAGAAGCGCCGCACGTATGCGGTTGTGACCCGTGAGTCCAGTAAGTGAGGCCGTTTTCTCTCTTCTGCCTCTGGGGAAAGCCTCCAAAAGTGTGTCATAAAGAGACATCTCCGAATGGGCCTGTGCCCCAGCTCCCGATCCGTCGGCTTTAATAATGCAGGGGGAGATTCCCTCAGTGTGTCCCACATTCGGCGCAGGGATGTCCATTATCATCCACATCTCCAGGCTTACTCTTGTGGAAGACGGCGAGTGGAAGCGCTAACTTTTCAATGGAGGCCTCGCACGCGATGGCCCTGTGTTTGTTTCGGAGAGCGGCAGACGCGGTTGGACGCCGCAAGCTACTGCCATTAGAACATGGCAGAAATAGCCGTGAGCGGGAGAGCGCAGATCAGGGTGAAAATCCCTCCAGACCCCTGTAGAGACTCAGCAGCAAGGATGACCACCTTTAACACAGTCATCCTCCATGGGGGGAGGAACTGAAGGGACCCGCTCAACGTGAGACTGACGGATTGTGACACAAAGTTTTTTAAAAACATGGTGTTATTCTAGTGAATGCAGTCCGACATAACGACGGCCTCACCCTAGGATTGCTGGACAACGAATCTATTTGAAAACCCAGATCCATTCCTAAGCAGTTTGTCCTCCCGGTTTTACTCCAGTGGCTGTCCAGTTCCTAACACACACCTCCCGTTATTCTCTTCTTTTTTTTTCTTTTACTGTGAATAATCCAAGATAAACATGGTCCTGCTTTAGAAAATCCGCTCCCACATTTCTGAAGAGATTACACCTCCATTCAGTTTTAGGTAATGAAGCTTTCTCATCTGATAAATGTTTTTAAAACAAGCTCACCATACGGCCCCCCTCAAGAAGAAAGCCTTCTCCATTATAAATGGGTCAAACTCTTATTTCAATAGAGCTTGTGATAATAATCTAATGGCTTCGCTCTGATTGCAAAGAAGCAAATATACATGATCAAAGTAAACAAAGCTAGGTAGCACCTTCACCTAAAACAATAAACTGGCGCAGACCTCATACACGCTTGGAGATTACTCATATTTTTTTTGTCTAATGGAGACAATATATCATTTTTTTTTTTCACACGCAGGTTTGCGTCAACATGGTAAACGTATAGCCCCAGAGTCATCAGTTAAATGAGAGAATCTGAGTTTCTGTTTCACTTTGTTTTCCTTTTGTGTTTTGGGATGCATTTGGAGTCTTTACTTGCGCGCATTTTTATTTTTGCTCTCCGGTATGCTGGTTCACATGGTTCAATTTGTTTCGGCTGGTTATACCCATAACTTACTGGGAACATAACACAAAAGTACGATAAGACAATCTTCTTTCATTTGAATTGTATTAGTGAAAAACTAAAATTAATGGGTGGCAGATTCTTAAATATGTATCGTGGAAACCTTTTTTTTTTTTAATTCATCTAGTTTTGTTTTACCCTGCTGCAATCTTGGTTTTTCTGTTTTTATGTTATCACAGAGATTGAATCAACACAAAGCAAAGTAGAAAACAAAATTGTTCAGGGCAGCAACTTCTTATCCCTTTGCTCAAAAGCTCTTGGTATATTATATGAGTTTTTCTCCTTTCTTCTAGTGGAACTTTACACGCCCAGGAATCCATGTGTGAAGTGCAGGGGGCTTACAGCACGCCCGCCAAGGCAGGTGCCCTTGTGGGTGGGCTCCACCATGTTGGTCGGGCAGGCAGACTTTCAGGAATTGTCACTGCTGGTTAATATCTGTTTCCCATCTCCCAGAGTGGCCCTTGTAAGACTATTGCTTTCTCCCATGTTATTTTCAGACCCTCACTTATGAAATTACAAGTACTCGAAGGATCTAATGTGGTCCTAATTGTCTTACTGCATTCATAAAGGACTTGCGCATGTTTTATATTACAATAGGAAACTAGCGCATTCTCTGTGGGACACAATGTGTTCTGTGTAGTCTTGTTGACATGAATAGGAGGGGGGGGGGGGGGGTTGGTGGAATAGGGTACAGCTGCGGACTGACTTCAAAGGCCAACTTCCTTTTCCAAACTTCTGTGACTGGGTTTTCCAGCTTACAGGGCTATACCTGGTGGCACAAAAGGTGCCTTTGCAAATAACATGAAAAAACTAATCTGAACAAATTCCAAGCCAGGCCCCGCGGAAACAACTATTTAGGCTTATACTTCACTGAAATACGTAATGTTATCCAGTTAAAGACAATTAAAGGAAATGAAAAGCACATTCTTTTTTTTTTTAAGTGTTTTTCATTCACAAAATATCAGCATTGGTTTGTTTTAGCTTTTGGACTCTCTACGAAGATGTCAGTGTTCTCGGTGTAATTGCTAAGGTTTCTGATTTTGTCAAATATGAAACCACGGCCATGCCAAGGGTTTCTTTTCTTACAAATGAGATATTAATAATAAAGGGCTAAAGGACTCTCGCATGTAAGCGTATCTGCTTTGAGGGGAAATGTCATAAATACAGTGCTGTCGGAATGGTAAAACAAGCCAAAGTTTGTATGTACCCAGAGGTAGCATACAATTACACATGGAGGAAAGAAGAATCGGACCATCCATTGATGTGGGCTCCTTTTTCATTTTCTTGTAATTTATTTTTTGGAAGAGACCTGGGTTCACAACCATTAGCACATAAATGTGCCTTTTGGTTTGGTCATTATAGTGTCATACAGGAAACAAGAAGTGAATTATCCTTTTGAAACTGAATTTTAAAAAAATTGGTTTTTTTGGGGGGGGGGGAGTAGGATACATTTAGTTAATTTCTTTTAATTCTAATGAAGTTGATATGATAGTCAAGATAATTCACAGGACTCAGCTAAAGTACATGTTTTACTCAAGTCTTTTAGGGAGGGAGTGTATATTAAAAAAAAGACCAACATTCAAGTTTTATTAGACTCAGTCGAAGTATCTAGTTTCCCCAGTCATACAAGACCAAACTAATAAATCTGAGGTTTACTTAGGGTGGCCATTTTAGAGTACCCACAAGCCCCATTCACAAGTGAAAGAATAAGAAAATAAATGAATTATCAATGCATAGATTTTCCACATAAATAAGGATAACGATAATAAAAATGATTAACAGAGAAAGTTTCGAGAAACTGCTCCTTTTCAGCTGAGATCAATAATATAGAACACATTTTGTTAGCAGAAAGTTTACACCACTTTCTCATCTCAGCTGAAAATGAGCTGTTACCCGAAATGTCCTGTTCATGATTTTCATATTGTTATATAAATAGCTTTGGTACATATTTTTTTCAAAGTGTTCAAAGTGACATTTTCAATCAAACTGGACTTTTTTGTACACTTCCAGCTGAATTGTGAAAGCAGTAAGGTTCTGATATTTAACAGACCTTGTATTTTAAAATTACCGCCAAACAGTGAGAACTGCGGCCATTTCATAAAATTGGTGCAAATCTAGCTTGATGTTAGCATGTACTTGATAAAGTGTCTGTATCTGAATAGGAATTTGCAAGTCCATAATTATGGTTTGCCAGTAGTTACTATTGATTTTGGAGTATCATGGGTGTGGAAAACCGTCCCAGGTTTATCATTGAAGTAGACCGTGTTTTATGCAGAAAGTTCTAGAGACTCCACAACCAGCTTCACTTTTCCCTACTCTCTGGGATGTGGTGACACTTTCTCAGTGATTGCTGTGGGATCTAACGGCGTAATTAGCATACAATGGACCAATTTGAGATGCACTTTTTATGAAGCTAACATCATAAATACGCAGTTAAATTTTAAATGATTGACAGATATGTTTAGTCCATTTATAAATACCACTATTCATAATTTAATCAACATTTAACTGTGAATAAATTAAAGCCTTGTTTAAATTTAAACGCATAGACGTTTGGTAGCTATAACGTCAAGCCTTTTTTTGAATTATTTGGGTCTATGCTGGAATACTATTTACTTATGCAGCAGGTATTAACCATTTAGTTTTCAGACAGAACAGGAGAAACAGAAGCATATCTCAGACAGAGCTGAAGTCAATAGAAGGGTACTGGGGCTGGTTACTTTAGCTGCGGCTGTTACGGTGATGTTTACAATTTTGTCATGAATGACGACGGTATTCTACCGATGTGTTTATGTATCACCAACATCTATACAGTAAATGAGTAGGACTATACATTATTTTACAGTATTTCGTAATGAATTAATTGACTACCTTAGCTACCTAGAGCTTGTTGTGAACGAGCTAGCTACTGGCAGTGATGTCACTCCCTAGAGTCGAAGACAAGAGAATGATTAGTTCCTAGAGCTGAAGATTTAGGTTTTTGGCTCAACGAGCCAATTGTTTCTCTTGTCTGTTTTGACCCGAGTTTGACCTCCGGTTAGGGCGAGTAGAAGCACGGTGTCCAAGACGGTTGATTTGGGTTCATTATAAAAGTAACATCACAACATATAACAACATAAATATTTTAATTTCAGTTGTGAGGAAACAAATCAGTGCATACTAAGTCAGAATTCACCAGTTAGATTCTTTCCGAACACTCCTTTTAAAGGGACCTCTGATTGTTCCTAGTTTTTAACCACTTTGACTGGGACCTTCACTTCTAAACCCAGGTTCTTAACTACTCGATCCTGCTTCATAACTCCCTGACCCTGCTTCAAAATTTCTCAAACCCGCTTCTAAACCCCTCGATCCCACTTCATAACCCCTGGACAACCACCTCCGCTTCTTTTTCCCTGAACGGCTTTTAGCTAGAATGGCATCTCATAATTTTTAACATCCACTCTGTAATACTCCCTTCTAAGGAACTTTCCCTTTGGATTGGGACACAGCCTTAATTGACTGCAAAGCCACAAATCATTATCTAGCACATTGACCCTTCCCCTTCCCTTACAGAGATCATACCTTAGCAACCGTAACCACCGTAACCTTATTCAAGCTTGTCAGACAGAAAACTGGGTGACATATTTGATGTTTTCTATTTGTTAGCTACCTACTTGGAATGGTGCAAAAAAGTACTCCAGGGGCACTCGTAGAATGAATGAATGTTTGAGAGTAGTTTATTTTGGGGGGGGAATAAGAATAATTTTGTGAATTAAGATATGTGGGAAGTAAAATAATACAAATTAATTTAAAAAAACGTAGTCTTTTTTTTTTTTTAATTCTAATTCAATAATTCAATAATTTAAAGCTTTAGATAAAGGGCAAACTACCCAAGCAGGCAATATTAGCTAACAAACTTATTTGCTTGTAGTTACAGCTTATACTACTAAATTATCGATTTAGCAAACTTAGACCCAGCATTATTGTATTATGCCTAAGATGGCCACTTATTTTGTGACATAAATAACCAAAGACAAAATCTCTGACTAGTAGAGAAACTCTTAGTTCCAATTATTTGTTTTTATGGGAAGCTAACAGTCCGATTTCTCAACCGAGTTGAAGGGAACAGCCCAATGAGATTGACAGGTATGCTGTAGTGCTAAATACCATTTAAATACTTTCATTAGTTAGAATATCTGTTAATGCTGTAGGTATTTGTGCTGAATGCAGCCTATTGTGACCTACTTGGTGCCCTCAAAATCTCATTTTTGAGCATAAATGCAGTATTTTACACCTTCTCTTCTAAAACCGTATTGTAAAAATAACTGCAATATAAAACCGTAGCATTAAGTTTTTCCCGAATAACTTAAGAGTATTAATGTAATTATGTAATTATTTGAGCTTCATCTTGGCCTTCAGAACCGCTGATATTTAGCAGCTGACATCCATTATACAATGTCTGGAGTGACCCTCAAGAGTTAAGCTATGGTGGTAATGTGTCATATAAACCTCCAACAGATCTGGCTGAGCCTGCAAGCAATGAAAATAAAATTGTAAAATAAATGTGTTTTTTTGTTGATCAAACGAGAGGGAGGATAATGCAGGAATCGTGGCGCAAACTGATGTCCTCCTTTTGAGGAGAACTGGAAAAACCGCTGTAACTTCAAACATGTGTGAGGCGAGGCCATTTGTGGGTCCACTGTAGCTATCTCACATTATATTTGGTTTGTATGTTGATGGCAGCTTGTACAAAAGACCTCCATGCTGGTGACAGAAAGTGAACTCATCCCCTGTATCCAGTTTAAAGCCGTGAATTCATGCTCCGTCACACAACTCAGACGAGTAAAAGAAAACGTTACCCGGCAGACAATGTCAGAGAGATAAAGATCATTCTTAAGAAAATTACAAACCAATTCTGGCAACCTAGAACAGTTTCACGGTCTGTGTCCCTCACTTTTTAACCCGCTGACCCATAATTCATATATGTAGCAATTCTAGGCCACTTTAAAATCACTAGCACTTTCTGGTTGCAAAGGTTAAACACATAGAGTTAGTTCATGCAGGTCCTCTGGGACGCACATTGATCTGCATGCTTCCCACTCAATAAGCAGTACTCAAGCATACCGTAAATGAGATCCCCTCATTTCTCAAAGGCAGGCTGGCCGTACAAAGACTTACATTATGCAACCCTTTTTTTTTCATACCGTGTTATCCACAAATTAAAGAGCAATAAAAGAGCTTCTTCTCTCCATGTTGACACTCACCGTTGCTGCATACTCAGAAGGCACAGGGATTTCCCCCTGCATGCTGCTCAGTCAAGCGTCTGCCCTCCTCCTCCTGGGAATCCCAATGTGTGAGTGAAGGTCATTGGCGTTTTTCACAACATCTAAACTCTGTATAAAATACAAACAGATTGCTCTTTATTATTGCAGGTGGGAAACAGTGCAGGACCTTTCTGTCACAACTTTTGGCTCCTAATTAAAAATATGAATAGACAAAAGGATAAAATACTCACATTCATCAGTGCCCCTGGCTTCTGAGCCTTGTGTTGTGGATCTTAGACGTGTGTGATTATCTACAGACTGGGATGAAATGCACCTCACCTACTAATTACTCCCCCGGCTTGGTGCATTTGCTCCGACAGGACCCTGCCACACAGACTGTAAGAGGGGAGGGTGTGATATGCCCGTTATTTGATTACCCACGGGGACGGCACCCCGGCGACAATCGCCGTGCCAGACCACCGCTGGCGCTTAATTACCCTGCCCGAGATCTGTACCGCCAAGAAGAAAAGGGGGAAAAGTGTTTTTAACTTGTGAGCAAATTTAGTTTTGCGGTGTTTCCCCTCCGCCGAAAGCAACAGGCGAGCCTGTGTGGCATTCAGACATCTGTAAGGATCTCCGCAGGCTGGAACACACAGGGACGCGACGTGGTCTGCCCCCCGAGGGCCGCTGAACAAACGTGCTTTGTGACTGTGTGGGACGCTCGGGGAAGCTGGCTTTAGCACTGAGCCAGGCACGTTCACGATCTCCGTTGGGCTCTCTGTGGATATCAGTTGAAAGCACCTCTCCACACCGAGAGAATTTCACAGGAGATCAGATGCATGGACACTGAACATGGAAATAAAACAGACCTATAACACATATACATCTCAATGTCTGTCTCGTTGGCCATAAATGGAATACATAATATTTGCTAACATGAAAAATGGATTACAATGACCACGATAAGCTATCGTAAGGTAAGCTAAGGCGCCAGGTAGTGGACAATATCATTTTCGACGGATTCGGGAGCTTTGTAACTGACGTTGTGTGTCGCCGTCCTTGGGCAGCTATCGACATTTGGCCGTTCTCCTAACCGCTCTAGAGGTTCCCCATCTTCAACAGATGTGTCCTCAATTGACATGGACAAACAATGCCGTGACTGGTGCACTAATGGCGCAGGATCAAAACACCCTGCTAAGTGCTACTCCAGCTCGGCCGTCAGTGAGAGCCGACTTATCTATTGATCAGGAGGCTCAGCATGAGCTGAATCCAGTGAGGAGAGACCACCAACCCCCCTATAGTCTGAATGCAGTGGTCCGCAATTTCAAGGGTGGACAGGTGTCTGCATTATAGTTGGAACACCTCATTAGTTAATGAAGGGACTCTGGAGGTGGGGGGTGGGTTTGTGGGGGGGGGGGGGTTGTGCCGTCATTGTGGGTTTGTTTGGACACGGGTCCCTGCCCCATCCCACCCC
>JAOVYW010002972.1:0-12435 GCA_025775045.1 Hiodon tergisus | reverse complement strand
TAAGATGGAGGCCTGTGCGTGTGTGTGTAGGTTTAAGATGGAGGCCTGTGCGTGTGTGTGTAGGTTTAAGATGGAGGTCTGTGTGTGGTACCTGAGCCGCAGCTGTCTGTGGAGGACTGGGAGATGGAGCGGGACAGGGAGCGGCGGCCGATCTTGGTGGGCCGTTTGTTGAATTCCTGTTTCTGGTCGGCAAACTGGATCTGCTGCGAAGGGGAAACAATTGTGGTGTTACAATGCCAGAATCACGGGTCGTTATACCAGCCAACCAAGCTCAGCCAGGCAAAACGCCCCACAACGCAGTGACACAGCACAGGCAAAACGCCCCACAACGCAGTGACACAGCACAGGCAAAACGCCCCACAACGCAGTGACACAGCACGGGCAAAATGTACTCACAGGACAGAACAGGCGGCACACACAAACACACAGTGACACAGCGCCGGCAAAACGCCCCACAACGCAGTGACACAGCACAGGCAAAACGCCCCACAACAGTTTTCTGCCCACAGTTTCAGTCCCAGCAGTAAACCCAGGGCTATAAACAGTCGACACTGACTGCAAAGCAAAACCCCAGAGAGGATCCTGCCCATACGTTCCAACTCAATTTAAAGCTCAGATGCTTAGCAGACGCCTTTATCAAAAGTGACTCACACAGCTTACACTTACTGCATTCATCCACTGAAACGTTACTGAAGCAATTCAAGTCAGGTACCTTGCTCAAGGACACAAAGGGGGGACTTGAACAGACGCCCTTTCGGTTACATGCCTGCCTACCCTCCCCTAATCTTCATCCTGACCCGCACTGGGATGCCAGATCACACAGTGAGGCCGGGCCGGCCCTGGCAGACGTTTCCAGCAGGTGCCCGTTTGGCCGTTGTCCGGTAACCCCGGTAACTCCGTCCGGACTCACCTTCTTCACCGCCGGCTCGCGATCTTCCCCGTCCTTCCTCTTCTTCAGCATGTCGTCGGAGTTTCTCCGCTGTGGAGTCAGGGCGTGCCAGGCTCGCTCTCGGGGTCCCTGGGCTGATTTATACGCTCTTTACCAGATCCGGCCGGGACCGGCCACAATGCTGCATTGTTTCTGCCTTAATCGCCGATTGTCCGGCCTGGAACCGTGTCATTTCATGCACCGCGGCCAACCGTGGCCTGGCCCTTCTCTCTGGGCACTGCAGCATCTGGGCCGTTAGAAGCCGATTACCTTTCTTCTGCCAGTGCCACAATGCCCCCATTGTGTGCAAAGGTCTGGCACCAACCCCTTTTCCTCCGGTTACGTGCTTCACCTGGCACAAGTCCGCACCGGAGGAACACCCCCTAACCCCCCCGTCGTTTCCTCAGGGTGTCCGAGTCACACCGCGGTTTGGGGTTCGGCTTTGGCAGATACCGCGCGGGAGCCGAGCGTGCGATCACACGACCGCACTCCAGTTACGGTCGGCGTGAAACAGCGGTCAAGTCCCGCCAGACAGGGAGAACGCAGTCAGCCCACCAACACCCCCGCTCGCCCCCCCTTCCCAGTGCCGTTTGTCGAACATCACTTAGTCCCGGCGCCACGGCAACCATCTCACGCCAAAAGCGAAAAGAAACGGTTATGTAACCAGGCGACTTGTGGCCCACGGGGGTAAAGCACTCTGTCAGTGTTATCACGAAAACATTCATGATGACAGGGGGATTAAAGGCCAAGCATCTACTGAGCAGATTATTGAGGTGTTTAAGGTACTTAACTTATGACCAGCAATTGTTGTTCCCAAATGGGCAAGGTACCCATCTGATTTAGTAAACGGGAAATAAATAAAAAAAGAAATAAGGTATATAGGTCACTCTAGATGAGGGTTCCCGCTAAACTGAAATAATAATAATAGCGATACGGTCTCATTAAAAATGATTTGTTATAAACGAATCAAAATTCCGGGACACTGCAAACGTCACATTTACACCCTTCAGGTGAGGATCCGGTGAGGCGTTCAGCCTACAAAAACCCTGATAACCAGAGCCAAGTTTTAGACAGGAGTGAGAAACAGGAGCTCCCAGAATCCCAGGTGCATCGTAAGGGCTCTGTTCCTCACTCAGACTTGCACACCAGGCCGAGAACGTGGGTTTCGAGAACAAAGAGGCCAAGGACGCTCTTTCCATCAGGGGTTTGAAAGAGGAGAAAGGAACCCACAGGACGTTTCGGTAGAAAGCGTCGGGCCGTCTTTATGGGTCACTGAATGACGAGGACCTCCTCCTCCTCCTCCTCTCCTCAACTGCGGGAGACGCAGCAACGGCTGGGTTTATTTTTACTCCTGCAGATTAAAAGCACGCACGGCACAAGGAGCATCATAAATTGCGCAGAACAGAGGAATGACCAGCCTCCAATGAGGAGAGCCACGACTCGAACCCCTCCCCCGACAACGACCCCCACACTGACGCATCATTACTGCCTGATACTAAACACGCTGAGTCACCTGGACTGAGCCAATCGACCAATCAGACAGTCAAACGGCCAATAGGATTTTCTCTAAACCAATGGCGGCCAAGACCGCGCCCCTGCTCGCCCTGGCATCCTGCCACAGTCCACAGATGAGCCCGGTCGGGGCGGGGCTGAAGTGCGGGTCTCTGCACTGGAGACGGGCGATGGCTGAAACCGGCAGGCGGATCTATGTGTTTAACTTCGCCTAAAGGAGGGCTCTTTTGTGGCACATGGGATTAAAGTCCGTTTCTGGGACTGCTATGCTCTACTACGAATGATGCGCTGGATTAAGTTAAACGGGTATATACTGTAGAAAAAAGATGAAATCCTAGTCAACTGAAAAGATCTGGATTTTCCCTTAATAACTTTTTAATCTGCAGAAACCCATTTCAATCACAAAAGCACTACCAAAACTGAGGCCATACAGGGACTGATAATCAGTAAATCGGACGTTGACTGGAGATGATAATTAAGAGCAGCTTCTGCAGAGGGGGGAGAACTGTGTCACATCAACAGCCAAACATCCTGAACTGGGTCAAAAAGCAAAGTGGGAAAACAGTCCCAGTTAAATGGAGATTTTCAGCCAAACCCATTTTTAAATTATAGGTTTGCGGGGGCAATATTCAGTAAACAGCGCGGCCCCCCTCGAGGTATAATTGCTCTAAACTACTGGGTGGGCAAAGTCTTTTTTTAAACCCTTTTTATTTGCGCTTGCCATTTGAGGAAAAAGGTCAGTGACTATATGACCACGGATTGGCTGACGGCCCCAGCCAATAATGTGAGGGGCTGATACTGACTGGGCGTGTTTAAAAAAAACCCCCAAACAAACAGCTAAAGCTATGCTTGACGACACGCAGAGAGCGTCTGACACCAGACGATTATGGGTTATTATGGGTTATTACGCACTGGCGGTGGGACAGAAGTTGGCAGACCTGAGACGTTAGAGCGCTAAAACGGTAGGGGTCGTCACTGGCGCCCTTTACCACGGGAGCAGAACGCCTGTCATTTTTTTTATTAATTGCGGACCTGGGCCGAGAACAAGCCGACCCTGTATAAAGCCGGCTAACCAGCGGGTGACTTTGTGAAGCCAGGGCAGGGAATTCACCTGCTCTGAATTGCCTGAGGAACCATACAGTCGCGTAATAAGGGCATCCAGCCAATCAGGACATTGCTGGGTGTGGGGTGTGGGGCGTCTCTCAGATCCATTCACCCGTGTCTCACACAGAGCTGCGAAATCCACACCAAACGCTAGTTCCCCCCCTCGCCCCGCGCCCAAAGGAAGCCCCAGAGCCCAGGATTGCAGGATGAGCTAAACTGGCTGAGCTGCAAAACGGCTGCAGTCCATCCCATTATTCTGATGTGCACCTAACCCAGTGACGGCGACGGGTTACTGTGGTGACAGTCCTCACCATCAGATTTAATACTGCCCGATAACGCAGCGTCGACGGCACCGGATGCATCCCTCTACAAAGCCAGAGTGATGTAATCTGACCACTTCAGAAACAAGCAAGTCCAGCAGTGGGCATGGGAAATTGTGACTTTCTGCGCACCTGTCACCTGTCACCAAGCCTGTTACAGGCTAAAATCGCTCGCAGGCCCTGTCACGGGCCCAAAGCAAGTGATCTACAGGACACCGGGAATTCTCAGCGGGTGGCCATGAGAAAAGAGCAGGCCCTGCTAACAACACAGGAGTCGTCTTTAAAACGAGCACAGAAAGCTCAGAGATAAGGGCCTTATTCATCTCCTTCACTTAACGACTGCGTCAGTAGAATCTGCTTCAGATCATCAGAGCATGGAAAACGGCTACAGACACAGAGGGTGGCCCACGTCTCACACTTTCCCCGAGTGACAGGATGTCATCTCAGCCGGAGCCCCCTGTCTCTGGCCATTCCTGTAAGCCTGAGGTCAAGCTCGGCTGGCCATGGGTCATCCCCGCATATCCCATTCGGTGGCAGTAATCGCCGTCGACCGGGTCACGCTCAGACAAACCCCAGACAAACCCCAGACATTGCGGCCCAGCGAATGCTTCCAGACAAACCTGCTTTTTGGCACGCTGCCTCTCCCGCGTCCCAACAGGAGCCAAGTTATAAAATGATGAATAAGTGCAGCGGACAGGTGATCCACCAGGACAGGTGAACAAAGGTTCCCACTGGCACCACTCAGTGGTGACGCACTGGAAACGCCCTCATTCTTTGTGCTAACAAAAAGACTGGCGCGTACTAGAAAATGTCCCACCTGTATTCCCTTACCTCCAAATCCAGCCTTCCAGTTACATGTAATGTGAGTATCTTTACCCCAAAGCAGTAATAAATACTGTACAAATGATTATGAAACACACCTTAAACAGGATTTGAAAAAAGGTGCTGACAAATTGAACCCAGTAAAAGCAGCCACGGATGCTGTAGGCTGTCAGACAGTAAAAACCATGAAGGAGGAAAACGACGATGACCCATGTGACACGGGGATCCGGCCCCCCGGGCCCCGGTTACAGGGAGCAGACAAACCCAACGTTCTGGCTGCTCAGGTAAAATGAGTCCCCTGTGGTGAAGAGAGCTCGTGGTAAATGTTGTTCTCTCCTCTGCCTTGGCCAGCAAGCTCGACAACGCTTAGGAACAGACTTAACCAAAGTGCACTTAATGCCGCGCACATCAAGACGCGTTGAGGTATAATTACAGGGAATTAAGAGTTATGAATCACTTCATTGTGACCTGAGAAGCACTTTGTTATCATCAGATCTTTTCCTCATGGGTGGGGTGAGGAAAGGCTCCCATGCAGAAAACCCCCACAGCGGCGCCTAAAATGCACCGAAATATCTCCCCCCCCCCGCTCCAGGTGTCCCGCACGCAAAGCCACACGTGCTTTGAGCCAAAAAAAGTGACGTCAAGGGGATTATATTTGGTATTTGGAAGCGTTCGGGATTTATTACATTTTTTCTCTCCCAAAACAACATCTGTACAATATTTAGTGTCTTTAATCTGTTTTTTTTATTGAGAGTTCTAGCATGTAGTTCTCTTAAACCATCCCAGACTGTATGGACGGACAGGTGTGTCCCATCAGGAAACCCTAGTGTTGCAGTCCTCATCTTCAACACCTACCCCGGGAGACCATGAGAGGGGAAGACCAACACAACCTTACCGTCAGAAACAGCCAGCTCCATTCACTCACTCTTCATGCAAGGCAAGTCGGTTCCGACAGTTACACCGATTCAGAATTTCCCGTTCCCGTGAATTCGTACTGCCATTGCAGGCTCGTGTATTGACACTTAAATCCGCATTGACCCTGTTATTTCTAAAACAGCAGCAGACGTATGGCTTGTGTGGTAATGGGTGTCACCACAGATGAAGGCGTCCGTACGTGCAGGGCACGGGGAATTCTTCTCTCGCACAGCACCCAGACAGCGCACTGCGGTCAAACGTGAACACGATGTTCTGACAAGCTGGCTAAAGGTACAATAGCCGCTTCTTTTACTGCACATAACCGCCACAGTATGCTTATATAAACTGGATGTTAATGGCTAGCCATTGGGGGGAAAAGAAAACGCACAGATTCGTTTGCTGCGGGTGCGTAGCAACAAGACAACCTACCAAACCGGCTGTTACGCCAGTTACCAAGTCTATATTACAGTTTCCAAATAAACGCGAGTCGTGGCACAAATGTCAAAGTGCAGCCTCTCACCTTTTTCATTTTAGGCGCCTCGACTACCTCGTCGTGATTCAAGAGTGCGTCCCCTCCATTCTGTTTTGTATCTGTTCTCCTCATTTCTGATCCCTGCAGCATCTTCGTGAGGTCCGGATTCGGGCTTGGAGACGGGTCCCCTCTTACAGTAGCCTCCTTCGCAGGACCGACTGGCGAGGTAATAGCCACTGCATTGGGATATTTTTTTACCGCCTCCTCATTCTCCGGCTTTAGTTTAATTGAAGACATGGATGGCAGCTCTTTGCTGGGACCGGTTTTCATGTCCACCTCGGCCATTTTCGCTGTCACAACCTGGAGTGACATCGTTGTAGTTTTGCAATGTCCTTTATCCAACACAAATTCATAAACGAATGCGAGTGTGGAGGATGGCGTAACGCAAAGGATTATGGTAAATATAGTCCCTCTGTGAAAACTACAGTACGAATAGTGGCTCGGGAGTTCATCACGAAATAGGCCAAATGTTAGCAATTTTTTTAAATATAGTGTATTAATAACTAGAGTATAAGTATTAATACTTATCTAATTAATAAGCCAGCTTTCCCTAATCACTGGACACGATCTACTCTTATTCGCTACTGGACCATGGTACATGAAGTTTATTGAAGGACTCTGACGTAGCCAACACGTACACAACATACGTCAGCAAACATTATCAAGTACGCATTATTATTTTCTTTAACCACAGTCTTTGCATTAGGTTTATATGTATATTTTAAAGAAAACAAAAACCACTTTCCACAATCCTAACAGGAAGCAACCTCTCTTACCCAGAGAACTGTAAACATTGAACGTACACGAAGAATGCCACGTCTTTCGTTCAAATGCTGCTTAATAAATGTAAAAAATTTGAGATTACACACACATACCCAAATTATGCAATAATTTGCGCGCACAGTAATCAGTATATTTCCAAGTTTTTCAAAGGGCAAAAAAACGGCACCGAAGCAACATTTTAAGCTTTTAAAGTGCAATACGGAAATGCCGATGGATTACATGCATTTAAAAGCCTTCCGCACAAATTGCATACTGCCACCTCGTGGTAGATTGAGAGGAAAAGGGGAGAAAAACAGAAAAGGCCTTTCTCCGTTGGAAGAGCAAAAACCCAAAACATAAATTCTGAATGGCAACCAGCCATCTACCAGACAGTCAGTCTGTGGATTTTAAAACTACACAGAAGCACCACAAAAGTCTTTTTCGAAGATTCACTGATAAAACTAAAGTTACGTCAGCACTGGCGGTGTAGGACAAAATGCTTTCCAGCTTACGCCAATCACCTCAGAAAATTAACCCAAACAATTTCTGCATATTGAAAAGTTTTTATACACATGAACAAAAACCACACTCAAATGACATTTATTTAATCAGTTCAGCTTTACCATAAAACTAAATCCACATAAATGTCCCTCTGACGGCTGTATACATGTTGAGGACGCGATTCAGAATTGATGAGGACAGGTTCGACCCCATTTTAGGACACGCCCCCCCTTCCCTTTCCTCCCTAAGGAAGGCCACAGTTAAAATAACTTACAATAACTCAAGCTGAATCGGAACACGCAGACCACATCAAAGCGTACAAAACGAGGCAGTAAACGTGAGCGTTACACAAGATCGTATTGTCAATTGACTTGAAGATGCGTGAACTGGGTTCGAATGTGTCAACTCTTGAAACGGTCATTCTCCAGCAGGTCTTTGGAACGAAACAAATGTTAAATAGCAGTTACGCCATCCCGACTGTGAACCACAGTGCAGTCATTACCTTGATACAAAAAGAGATACACGCATGCAGTTTGGTATTTGACTTTGGAAAATTTCTTTTCTTACGTGAAACTATTTAAATGTGACTGGAATAAGTTTTGGGAAAAGAGAGAACATATCAAAACCTAATTAAAGATAAGAGGTACAGAACTGCTAAAAACAACTGAATGGCATTTAAAAAAATAATTTTAAAAATGTCAATTTCCTTTCACTGACGTCTGAGGCATAGCAGGTTTTATAAAGACTACGGATGTATTATTCAGAATGTAAAATTACCATCAAAACCATGGAGTAACAGTATTTACAAATTTAGAACACTGGTCAGAAATCAGAAAATTTCACTGAAGTTGCAACTACTTTCAAGTACACCATCCCTGTATAGACATCAGTCCCCAAATATCCAGAGAATGTTCACTCCAGAAAGGCCCAGATTCACTCTCCTACGGGGTGGAGAGAATGAGAAAGGATTAAGTCGTTAGTCTGTGTTGTAAAGATATGCTGTGCCCACCAATCATACTCACTTCAAATCATAGCTTTAGGACTGGATTTCTTTTTCTGTGTTTTCAAATATATTTTAAATATCCTATACTCTCCAACAAGTCAATTTAATGTCATGCCCAAAAGTCAATGCGTTTCATATGAGCCAAGGGGTGACTGCTTACCCTAGCATTCCAGATTCCTTGGTCTTGATGACGTAGAGAAACATGAGGACGGTGTGGAACAGATTGTTTCTTCCCTGGGACACAGAGACAGAGAAAGAGAAAAAACCAAAAGGTGTTTGGATGTCAGGTCTTTTCAAAGGCACAGCCATCTCAGCCACACGCCTTCTAGTCAAAGCCGGCAAGATGTGATGAGAAGAACACTGCCCTGGAAGAACCCATAACTTCCAATCATCCGCGAATGGGTAACGGCTGACATGGCTCTCAGTCAGAGCCCGTTTCAGGCTTTAACACGACTTAGGAGAGCCAGGGCCAACACCAGAGGAGAGGTGCGTCCACCCGGCCCACAGAGGGCGACGTACCTTCGGAAGGCTATAGATGTGGCCCTGGTAGATGAGCTGGTAGTGAGGAGGGTTGGAGCCGCTTTGGTGAATGCAGAGGAGGTTCTCATTGGACACGTCTGTCGAGTGACAAACACCGTCTCGTTACGGGGTTCCAGACCAGTGCTGCCCACCGGCCCACCGGCCCACCTGACCGCAATTACCTGGCTTGTCCGGCGTCTGGGTGAAGTGCTGGGAAGTGAACGTCTTCCCGTCCGGGTACTTGGGGTGGGGAGGTAGCCGGGAGTCCAGGTATGTGCACAGCACATGCATGAGGACCTGGGAAAGGAGTCACAGCCTCTCCGTAATCCTGCCCAAGTCTTAGCTCGACAGTCCCAGGAACACCGCGACTCGATCAGGAGGCAATACAGGGTTGCTGTTCTCACACAAGGCAGCCAAGTCAGAACCTGTGCGCAGACAGCCTGACAAACGCTGTTGGGTAATAAGGTGTCGATGACCGTCTCATCTGGATCGTTTTTAATAAGATCTGGGATCCTCACTTCTACAAGGAGAGAAGGCATCAACCCGATGGCGTTACGCTGCGATTGAAAGAGGCTGCCACACGGGGGCGACTTACCGCAGAATCGGTGGGTAGGTCGGTGTCCCACTTCCTGCCTTTCAGAGCCCCTCCGCCGTTCCAGCGGAAGGAGCTCATGCAGCCGCCCTGCGCCAACTCTGATTGGGAGAAGCAGGGACAGATCAGACCCCGGACCGACCAATCGGGGCTTTTGCTGTGCCCCGTCATACTGATCAGCCCTGGACCAACCAATCAGGGCTTTCACTGCCTCTCTGCGCCCCGCCAACTCGCGCAGAGCTACTCATCTGGGAGGGTCGTGAACCAGAAGACATAACCCAAAATGTTTCTGCGAAACGCACAACCACTTAACCCCACAGAGACAGTTTTTGGCACAAAGCCGACCATCCCAAAGCCACATTCTCACGTTAGGGTGCGAGACAGAGACCCGAGACTTGCCTTTAATTCGCTCCACGAGGTATTCCTGGTTAGGCGTGATGTCCAGGTACTGCACTATGGTGTTCAGAGTAGGGATCAAGGAGGCCTTGACTACGGCGGCCTGCTTAAGGCTGCTGAGACTGGCCTCTGACATGGGGACACAGAGGAGACGAGACAGCGACTGAGTGGAGCCCGTCCCGGCACTGCCACAGCTCCAAGACAGCCAAGCCGGAAAAACGGTATGATTTTCACATTCCCCCCCCCGATAAAGGAACTGTAATGACGGATCCGGACAGTCTAGCGCTCGTTTACGCGTCGTGGTTTTACACCGGAGCGTAGCTTCCAGTTTGGGGGCAGGTGGTTCAGGGCGTAAGGGATCGTAACCTTCGTTTCACCCTAGCTGTGTAAACCGACAAACTGCAAACCGTGGAACATAAACAGCCCAAGCCAGAGAAGTAAGGTAAGGCAAGAGACGCGGAGCAGGTCGACAGGCAGTACCACCGGTCTGGAGCTCAGGGCAGCCCATCCTGCGAAGCTGGGTGTTCACAGAGTCGATCTCCTTCACCAGAGGCACCAGGATGGTATCGTTGATCCACTGCAGGAGGAGAGGGAGAGGGAACGCGTTTGCCACACAGCCTAGACACGGGAGTGTGCCCCCTCCATCCCAACACAGACCACAGAGGCGGCAGTCGGACCGCTACGTGGGGAGCACTTCCTCACGTTTCTCAGCTTGGCTGTCCAGCTGTCTATGCGGTCCAGCACCAGGCGGCTGGTGGCGATCCGGGCCCAGACCTGTGGATCGGAGGAAACCGCCTTCATGCAAGACCACTTAAAGCCCTGCCGGTACGTTACATTCCCCGTAGCCAATAAAGCCGTCAATCAAGTAAAGCGCTAGAACAACAGTCAAAGCGAGCCTTGTTCTTCCCAGCTCATTCTGACCGGGCGCGTCCCAACCGGGCTCCACTCACCTCATCGGCTGCCTGCTTGGAGCCCAGGTCCGTCTCGTCCTTGTGCGCGGAAGGTGCCTGCGACCGGCAGGCTGGCTGGTACTGGAACTTCCTGAGACTCTGGGCGTAGTCGCCTACTGAGCGGTTGTAGTTCCAGAACGTGGGACTGTGGGAAGGCGACGCTGACTCTGGACTTCCTGGACACCACCACCATGATGAGATGTAGACGTTGTGTACGCAGGTCGTGCACATCATTTTTCCAACGGAACATCGTTTAATCCTGCGCTTTTTTAAATTTAAAACCGCTCACCCAACTGACTGCGATGACTCTTCTCCTCTTCGACACGGAGGAACCGCTCCAGAGTCTTGAGGTCCTCCATGTAGTCCTCCTTCCCGCCAGGGGAGCTGAAGAGGGAGGGGGAGGAACGGTAGCGAGCCCGCAGACTAGTGGCCTCCATGGGGCCGATGCTACTGGGGTAGGGGGTGGAGCCAGGCGAGGGGCTATAGTTCATCACCTAAAACCAGAAGACCCCAGGTCAGATTTAGATTCTTCCATTTTAAAAGGATTAAAACGGAACGGCACCCAGGGATGTCACAAGGTAGTTTATATTAATACAGCATACTCATCTGAATAGATGGCCAGAGACATTTCTCTATCCAAGACTACTGAACAAAAACTATACAAAAACAGAAATTAACTCAAAACTTTATAGTACAGTACACAGATTTATTTCTGTGCATGTACCTAGCCAGATAGCAGTGTTTCTATGTAGCTTGCCACCTTACCAACACTGGAAGTCCTGTTATCACCAACAGACAGAGCGAGTTCGCCAAATTATTAAGCTAGTAGCCAGCACTTGTAGGAACACACCTAGCACCCCTCACCAACACTGCCACCCTGCCCCGGGACGCCACGATCCAGACCGGTTCTAAATGGTAGGGGTCCCCAGCGTGGACTTCACCGAGAGAGGCCCTCGGCAGCCCCAAGGCAACACCAGGGAGACTGACCTTGCCAAAGCTGCCAGGGGTGGGGTAGTTCATTGGGGAGAAGGAGCCCCGGGTGCCCGGAGGAGAGGGGGTCTGCAGCGGGGGGCTGTACCCCGTCAGGCAGCTGGGGGAGAACTTGGGGCTGGTGTTGGGGGGCCAGGACGGGCTGTAGCTCAACACACTCTGGCCCTGAAGAGAGGAGGGCTGGGTAGGGGCCGGAGACTCCTCCTTCTCTGGCTTCTGTGGGGGCGAGGCCAGAATGCCTGAAGAAGAAAAGCCCAAGGGAAGGGCGGGAAACGAGGGGTTAAAAGACGTCTTTCGTTTGCCGAATATCCAGGCTACGGGGGAACGGCTCCGGTCACACAGACCCGACTCACCGGAGTTCCGGAGGCCCAAGAGACGATGTTGCTCGGGCGTGACCACGATGCTGGAGGGAACCATGGTGTACTTTAAGTACTTCCAGAAGTCGAAAAGGGCATTCAGGCTGAACAGAGAGGCCAGAGCCAGTTCTGGGATGGGGGGTGGGGACAGTTTATCAGAAAGCTGCCAATCACAAACGACCTCAGCAGCTAGGTTAGTGTGGACTACATCTCTGGCTGGGCTGCCTTATCCC
>JAOVYW010002971.1:0-14528 GCA_025775045.1 Hiodon tergisus | reverse complement strand
TTTTCAGTAATGCCCACATCACCCCCCCCCCCCCCCCTTTACTTTCTGGGAAAGCCCCTTTGACAGAGACCAGAAGTGACTGGGTGGGAAACCACTCTGGGTGTGAGAAATGTGGGTGACAATGTCGCTGCGGTGGACTGAAACAAGGAAGATGTTAAGTGGAGTGAAGTTACAATTCTTAGGGTAGAACAGCATCGTTTTGTCGTCCCCTGCATCTTTAAAAAAACAAACACCTTGTTTATTAATATATAGGTTGTTCTGTTTCTGTTTTATTCCTTTTGTTGGTTCCTAAAGGAGGTCAAAGCAAAGCAACAGACTGCTACATTTTTTCACGTGATCCCACAGTAAAATGATACAGCCCTCACCAAGTGCTTTAATTACGAGTGCACCTTCATGAATAAATAAAATAAATAAGAAGACACAGAGTGTGTGTGTGTGTGTGTGTGTGTGTGTGTGTGTGTGTGTGTGTGTGCATGTATGAGGGGGGTTGTGCAGGACACTGATAAATCACTCCAGCCTGGCAGCATCGTCACGAGGCATTGTGACATCATCACAACAGAAATGTTGCTCACTCTTTTAGTTCCGCATTATAGTTTTGCATCGCAATACTGTCACCCCTCCAGGAACGGGGGGAAAAAAAGAATGTCTCCCTGAATCGCTGTGCATAGCCAGCAGA
This sequence comes from Hiodon tergisus, assembly GCA_025775045.1. Lineage (NCBI taxonomy): Eukaryota > Metazoa > Chordata > Actinopteri > Hiodontiformes > Hiodontidae > Hiodon > Hiodon tergisus. Next base: position 13,852 of record JAOVYW010002971.1, on the reverse strand, counting down.
ACTACAGCAACCAACTTTCAAGGGAGGACATTTTAAACATGAAGAAACTAAAAGTGTCTTATATGGGCGGCTGCAATGTTCTCTGGGGTGTGGAAACAATGCTAGTTGACCTTGTCCTGGAATATATAGAGGTTGTTGGTGGCGGCCACGGCAATGATGTTCTCAGAGGGATGCCAGGCAGTGTGCAGTATCTTCTTGCTGAAGTCCAGGCTGTCCACACTGATCTCGTCCTTGCGCCGCTTGCCCCCGACGCACACCTTACGCGGCTTCAGGATCGCCCTTGGCTTGCTATTCTCCCGGGAGGCCTCCAGGGTCACATCACGCTTTGTATTGCGGTCAAACATTCGGAAGAAGTTGTTGTAGGAGCCTGTCATGATTACACTGGGGAAAGGAGAACGACGACAATTACTCACCAGTTGGCTAGCTGAGAAAATTAAATGACAAATCAGGCTTCTCTAATCATTTTCTTCCATCAATACACGTAAATAAATAAAAAACACTCAATGCAGTCTTCACTGACCTGTCAGAGCCATTCCAGACACATTCAAACTTGTCAAAGATGCAGTCGTTTTCATACAGCGAACACAGCTTACTCCTCAGGTAGTCGTGTACCTGGGGGAAGGAAAAGTAGAAATTCAGAGTTCAATGAGGGTAAAATACACAACAATAATATACACAAACTGACAGACACAAATAATGACTAGAGCATTCATTATTGGGAAGTCTAAACATAATCAATGTTCTTTAGGGTGGTCGGCTTTATTTGGATATATTGCTCTTTTTTTTCATTTAACCCAACTTCCATCCATCAAAGCAAATAAGTAGGTGGCCAGGGGGAATGCATTGATCACACGCATTGATAGCTTCTCCCTAGCAGTGGAGGACCTGCACCTGACTGGGTTAATGATGACATATTCTCTTGGTGTCTAACCTGGTCTGACCTTGTCAAACCCTTCTGTTTTTTGTTCTCAGACTAGACAGTGTTGATCTAACTCCTGGGCCCGCCTCACAGCAGGTGATCCTACCCTTCAAGCTACAGTGTTGAAGATGGACACATCTTTGTTTTTATTTCTTCCTGAAAGGGAACTGGTCATTCGTGCAACCATTGTCTACCAGCTTTTAAATCAGGGCTGGCCAAACCTGTTCGTTGACAGCCAAAGCGGCCACGGATTTTGGTTTAACCTTTAATTGGTCCTTTGAAATCGTTTGGACTAGAAATGATCTCACCTAATGTCTCCAAATGTAAATTGAGAGGTCTACAAAGACAGATAATACGGCCCTTCAAGTACTAGGGTTTGGAAAGGCAACCCTGTATTTATTCATTTCCTTTCCCTCTCTAGCAGAAAAATTCTTATTAGTCCCCTTTGGGTTGTTCACGAGGATGGAGAAGAGCAGAACAGAAAAGCAGTACTTGGTAAGTTTCCAAAGGTTTGCTCTCCATGTTGAGGTCCCACACTTTGACTGTGAGGTAGTCCCTCGTCATCAGATACCGCCCGCTGTGGCTGAACTTCACATCTGAGATGGAGGAGATGATCTCAGAGAAGAAGGAACGATTGCTGGGGTCCTCAGGCTCTTCAAAGACTGCGGGAGATTTAGGGGAGAAGCCGGGGTCGACTAAGATCAAAATAGAGAACTTCTGCTTCCAATCTCATCAATAACATTTTTATTTTATTAATAAAGAAATAATATTTTCTCTGGGTAAATAATAGCTGGATATACTGTGGACACAAATATTTACTTAATTATATTAGTATTTCTAGAGAGCTAATTGACATTGTCCAGGAATGTGACTTTCTGCCTGTCAAAGACGAAAGCTACAGCTACATGTTAACTGTACTGTAAGGACGCTTACTTGGAAACAGATACTCAGGTAAATACATACATTTGCAAAACAAAGTCTATTTAATGCAATTTTACTGTGAGTGGTGGGTTTTGATTGGGCCCTAGCCTCTTCTTTTTTCCTTTTTACAAACCTGCTCTCCTGACAGTGTCAGAATTAAGGGGCAACGGGGACTCAAATTAAAAGTAAACAGAACCTTTAATGGCAGTGGGAATCTGAACCATCTACCAAAAAAAGGAATCCCTCTCAGCAGGGTGCCTTCAGAGATTCACGGCCCACCTGCCTGCCAGTCGCTCAGCAACTCCACTTGCCTCATTCACGGGGGCCTAGAGGGAGCGCATAATTGGGCCTCAGGAGAGGCTCTGAAATTCCGCTACTTGTCGCTCTGGGCTCCATTGTTGAGAGAACCCTGCAGCGCAGAGTTCCGGCCTGGAACAAAGATTGATTCCAGATTCCACCAAGAAGTCCCCTTACATTCCAGGATTGATTGTTTGGGGCTCCGCAAAAGAAAATTCAGTAGGCCACTGCATGCCAGAGACACAACTGCCAGCTGTTTGCAAATCCACCAGCTGAGGAATTCCAAACATATGCTCATTGTATATGCCCTACAAACTTCTGACACTGCATCTCACTGCTCTCCACATAAGATAACTGTATTAAAAGAAGAAAGAAGCATTTGAAAATAAGTACCTACTTAAAATTCTGTTGAAATGTAAATGTGAGTTTTTACAGGAAAAGTATAAAAGGAGCAAAGACTAAACACTTAGTTACAGACATCAATAAACCTCTCAAAAGGCGCAGACACATTTATATGGGGGGAGGGGCAAGTTCTATTGCTGAAATTTACAAATGTATACGACAACTAATTCCGCCTGGTGAAAATGCGTGATGTTTATAGTGCTCGAAAAGGCTAAGAGCTCGACCTTTATGACCCAGACATCAGCATGGGGCAAAAAGTCTAAAGCTAATATTCTTTGAGTTTTATGACAAGAGTGCAGAGTAACCATCGCCAATATCTGGGTGGGAGAGGTTTTTTTTAATGGCCTTACGTTGTAATGGGAAGAAACGAAAGGGCTAAATCGCTGAGTCACACTCACACTTGGAGTGGTTGTCACAGAGCGCGGAGGCCCTCATGTCACACAGCCGGATTGACCCTTTACTGCTGCTGTAGACAAAGGTGTTGCACTGGTTGGGGTGGAACTCAGCGGCCGTGATAACTTCTGTCAGCTCCTCCATGTTGGCGGGCTTGATGTCCACGATGTCTGGAGAGGCAGGGGCTCAGGGAAAAAAACAAAACAAACCATGGCGTGGAACCTTTCGACCACTTAATGACCGTGGGGCATCATTGCATTGCCAATGGAAGGGCTATACCAATAAAAACCAAATCACCCCCCTTGTGATTGATGTATTGAGACGTTTAGGTAAATAAGATGTTCGATATGTGCCTGTAGCACTTACGGTTTAACCATCCATTGAGCTGTCGATAAACATCACATTTGCAGTCGTCTGAAACCTTCAAAGTGGAAATCAATTGCAATCAATGGAAACTGAGGCCTATAAAAAAAAAACTGCCCATCAACCCCATAGAGGCATGTTCCCACCACACGCAGGGAAGTCGAGGGAATACAACAAGGTTCCTCCAATCATATTTAGATCCGAGCCACCCATCCCTTTTCCACACTGCAGCCTACACAGCCCACAGCAGGGGTGCAGCCCCATTTTGAGAACTGCTTCTTTTTGACATTCCTATTTTTATTGCATATTTAATATTTTATTACCCGTTTTTATTTGCTGTTCCACTGCTTAGCTTTTCCTGGAAGCCTTTCAATTAGTCTTTAAAACATCTTATTGTATTCACTGAATATTTAGCTGCTAAATAAAATATAGCTAATTTATCTTTAAACACATCCTGAATCTAACGTAATACATTTACATTTTGTTGCTTAGCAGACGCTTTATCCAAAGCAACATTTCTACATTCATCCATTTATACAGCTGGATATTTTACTCAGGTTTAGTACGCTGCTCAAGGTACCTCTGCGCTCTAGGAACCATCAACCTTTCGGTTTCACCTTAACCACTACACCACCAGCTAATAAATATAACGAATGTAATACAATAAATCTAACACTTAGAATTGAATGTGACAGCAATGCGATTATCCATGAACCAATTTGTTAAAAAGATACTGAAGCTCTTGTTGGTGATCTCCAGGTTCCAGAGGTTTATTCTGAGATCATCAGTGGACATGTAGGTCTCATAGTCGCTGTTGACAGAGATGGAGTTGATGTGATATGTGTGGGCATTTGAGAACACCCGTCGAGGCGTGGCCTCCACCATGAGGTCCATGGGCCGTAGCACTGGAACCTGAGAGAGAAAGAGAGAGAAATGGAGAGAAAAGACAGGTTGAGAATGTTGAGAAGAAGCAACAGCTTATTGGATTATTACTGAATTTTCCAGAGGTCTCTGGCAGGTCGTTTCCGGGCACCACTGCATTGGTGTGTGACAATAATATCGGCCGCACTTGAGGCAGTAAAAGGCTGGACTGAGCGGTTTTAAATTCCCAGTTAGACCAAATGCATGAAACTGCAACAAATCCAGATCATGGTATTCCTGCACTGATGACCTAAGAGGGAATCTCTGACACCCCGCGTACATGTTGTAGCTGGCTATGCATTTTTACATTAATGCAATAACGCACATCGCATATTCCTTCCCTTTTAAAGATAAAATGACACAGTTATGCTCTTTAAAAGCAGCAGGACACCTCTCTTCAGATGGTGATGACATTTGGTTATCAGTCAACACATAAAAACATTGATACGTGGTAAAAGAGACATTTAAATTAGCTCGGAACTCAGAGGAGGGAAAGATAAAATGGCTTTGAAGATCATTAATTGGATTCTTAGAACAGGTTATGAGTGAGGCAGATACCAGTTATGGATGTTTGCTCATTTAATGTCTTTAAATCACCTTTTCATGCCTCTTTGTTCCATATCAACATTATGCAAATAAAATATCCTTCAGCTCATTCTTTCACGTAACATTTGTCAGTAAATATTTTGCTCGCTGTTTTATCTCAACCATGGCCGCTGTCACAGCTACAACAGCCGCAGCTGGGATCATGAGACAAAAGCCTTGCTGTTTAACGATAGCAAGGCAACGATCACAAGGCAAGGCAAAGAACCCCCCATCTCCCGCCCCCCTGGATGGAGTTTGGCTCCTGGTCTTCTCGATACCTTCCCTCCAGCGAATGAACAGTAGACAAATTCCCAAATGGGGAAGCCAGACAAATCGACCATGCCAAAGGCGGCATTTTCATATCCTTCTCGGTGAAAGAGGCAGGGATAACCCCCCCCATGGCCTAACTGCAGGTAACCTCCGGATTTGTAATATAATATTAAATAATCTGCCAAACTGTTTACTATACAGGCTTGTCTACAGCCAATGGACCTCTTTTTATAGTAGTATGTCCAGGCATATACAACCTTGGTTTTTAAAATAATCCATCTGAACAAAACGTTCTATTTATGGCCTCATTTGTTTACAAAGCTTGTGAATTAAGAGTGGACAGTGGTCTAAATTGGTTATTACCAGTGAAGCAGTTGATCAATTTATTGAAGTTAAGTGACTTACTTAGAATTGGTTCATGGTTATCCTGCAACACAATATTGGAATCAGCCCTTTTTTAACAGCTTATTTATTTGTTGTTTGCTGCTAACCTAGATATAATTGAAACCATAATCTAATAAACTGCATTATTAAAATGCTTATGGATTTTCCTCCCATAAGCTGACACTGAATAAATGTTTCAATAACTAGTTCATGAATAATTCATAAAATTGTTCCCTGAACCCTCTCTAAATGTAATGAAATTAGGTTTTATACACAATATTTTAATAAGATTTTAACAAATGGTTAGGCAATCTTTAAAATTGATACTTTTTCTCCAGTGAATTTAGAAACATGAATTAATATTTTTCAACAAAATAACTCAGACTTCAAATAATTTCAGAAGCACAATATTGAATAAATGTATAATAAAATTATAAATTGCATTGCCACAAAAACTGAAACTATCATTGTTTTTAGAAAGATCTAGAAGAGGGCACAACATAAAATTGCAACGAAGGGGATTGTTTTCAGCTTCACAAGTAAACAAGTATAGAAACACAAATGGGACATTCCTTCAAAATCATATTCAGGTCAGTAAACATTTTGTTCATAATTTACGTATCGGTTGGAAAGATAAATATGGTTGTGTCTGGAATATATTTAAAATATGAAATATGATCTGTTGATCTGTGATCAGATCAAGGGATGTAGCTATATATTTAGTTATTTAGTTAGCCTGCTAGCTACTTAACCATTATCTGTGCTCTGTGCCTGCAACATAGAAAAGTAAACATAAGTATAAAAGTGTGGATAGCTCCACTCATTAGGATGTGCTTAAAGGATAGAAAGATTCATCAGACATAATGAATGTCACAATGAATGCTCTCGGTCAGATAGAGTTAAGAGGTAAGGGGTAGAAACAGACAGAATACATTTCTAGCATATAAGGGTATACAAGCACATGGCATGCTTTCATCTTAGTTTCATTTAAATACCTTAAATTAACCCATGAATTGCAGTCAGGAGTATTGTAATCTGGACAAGATTGAAAACATCACCCTCTAAAAAAAACTTAATGCATGCATGTCAGTTATAAGACCTCTTTCATGTCTTACTGTGCGCCGAGGTGACAACCCCTCTTTGTTACATGTCCTCTCCAAGTAGTATTGTAAGAATAACCTGGGATCTTGTAGAATGCTTGTCTGGAAACCATGCTCCTGCCAGACATTTATTTTAAATAAAGCAAATTGTGCACATCCCTTTTAAACCACCCTTCTCAATGTTGCCGTTCCTCTGGAAATGAAGTGTATCTTCCAGATACCCTCCCTCCGTCTCCCAGAGCACGCTAATCCATTAGGACCCAGGAAATGTCTTGAAACAAGGGAGTGAGGTGGTGATGCCCCTTACAGAGCTGGCTAATAGGCAGGCTAAAGAAGCAGCTGTATCCTTTCAACACCTGCTGTGTGCCCCCTCTTCTCAGCCTGCATGGAGTGATAAATGCAGCACACATTTCTCCGTGCACACACATTTCACGCTCAGGATGGGATGGTAGCAGTCCTTTAAACATAACCCCTGTGCCTCTAATGGTCTTCAGGCAGCCAAATCAGTGGAGGAACACTTATTAAAGCCAGCAGTGGCTCTGAGAGGGGAAAAGAACCATCCCTCAACAGAATTCCCCTATTGAGTTAGCAACAATGCACCCCTCTCCCTGCAGAATAAAAATGAGCCTAGGGAGACACAGAGACAGATCAAAGCACTCAGTAATGCTGTTCATGGCCATCACTCCAGCATACAGTTCTATCACTCACACTGCCTGGCTATCGGATTGTCACCGGTTAGCTGTATGACGGCTGCTGCAAACGTGTGTAAACGTGATTATTAAATATGGATCTAATGGAATGGGCAGTTTTCCTCACTACCATAACAAGATCACACACCGTGAGCCAACTGCTGATTCAGACAAATCTATGCCTGGAGAGCACGTCATGAATGGACGCACACAAGCTCATAATTAAGTGACCATCACTGGAGACTGTCCTCCCAAAAGACACGTTGGCCTAGTTTATGCTCTGGGACAAGAGGAAGGGCGTGCCGGATGAACGCTTGGCAGAGTGATTGGCACACACAGGCTTGTGGAGATAGACCTGCTCCCATGGTAATACAATATGGCGCTTCCGTAACAAATGCAAGAACACTTTAATATGGATGGAGGCCAGAGATTTTTTTTTTTGAAGTAGTGACTTTTTGTGATAAAATTAAATACACTGCACAGTATGAATTTTCACCATTTTCAAAATTTTCCATTTCTTGGGAACTGGGTTGCTCAGAGTTCCAGAGGCAAATAAACAATGCATCTCTCAACAGACCGTGTGCAGACTCTGACAGCTCATTTAGATTACATCAACTTAAAAAAGTTGATGTAATCCACCTCTCCACCAAGCGATCGATTTCTAAACCATGTGTTATGTTAGATTCAATTCGGACACAGTGTGAAAGATGACATGTTCTTAAAGGGAATGAAGAAATGATAGATTAAACTGTGCTGCTGGGGAGGTCAATATATTGACTGTTCTGGTCTACTCTGCTCTCGCTTGAATGAACATAATGTTTGCTGATTTTCTTCAGGAGAAGAAAAGAGGTTTATTTCTGGGAAGATTCTACTTGTGATTTAGAGAACACCCAGTTTCTAAAATGTCATTCACTTTAATCATTAAAATGTTCCTTTTAATGTAGAATATAAAGTTTTCTCTTTAAAAAAAAAAATATCCATCTTTTTTACTGGGTTGATCTTCACTTAAAACTGCATATTAAAATGAATGGTCTTTTTGGGTCACATGTGAGCGGGCCGTAAACGTCAGGGCACCCAGGGTCACATCCATTCAAGGGATGATAAAAAACAGACAGCTGTCAAGTTGAGGGTGAATTATGGAAATTGCGACATTTCACAGCGTCTGCTAGGACATCGGTGATTGCCAGAATTTGGATTCTGAAAACCTGGAGGTTGCTTGGATGAGCAACCCAGGAAACGCAGGAGGGGTGCACGAATAGCATCTGCACTGCTGATCCGGTCTCACGCTGCCCCCTGTCTTCGTCTGGCCTTCGACAGATGGACAGCCCAGTAAGGCAACTGCCTTTGTGGGGTTCTCCATCAGCACAGGACTCCTCTCACTTTTCCTTCAGAGCCTGAATCTGTAACCTGAAGACCACCTTCCCCTTGACTTTATCCCCGAAAACATACGCCAGCTATATCACTGCATTGGCCCTAATCTCCAGGCCCCTCTGGGAGATTGAAGGATTAGCCTACAATTATATCAGCTTATGAGCACTCACTTGGTCCAGATGCTTCTAGGCCTGAGGCCACTTAGGGCTTATTTCAGCATAGCTGCTGGGAATTTGTTTCGCTTACTCGTAGCGTTGTAATGGTGGTGGGGTCTCGGATTCTGCCATCCTCATCCTTGAGGTTGTAGCCCTCTGGTCTCTTGTCTCTTTCACTGATCTTCCAGAGCTTCACAGTTTTATCTACAGAAAGTGGAAAAATACCGGGCAACAGCATGTCAGGAAGTGACCACTGTCAGAAATCTGGAATACTACCAGCAAGAAACCACTGGAGAGAATGAACCCAGCTTTATTAAATAAACAAGACACTTTAAGAATGTTCATGTGTATGGTTAGGGGAATTTTTCTGGTTTTCTATATTGAATTATATATTTATTTATAAGCTAGTACATGTACCAAATGCACAGAAAACACGTGGGTTTTTAAGTTTTTAAACAAGCTTTTGCTGATAAATTTAAACTCAAAAGCCGTCCCGAAAAACAGGCCTTGGGGAACAAAAATCTTTAATCTTTTAAATGTTTAAAAAAAAAAATTATAATATGGCTAATAACAAATAAAATTTTAAAAAAGACAAAAGAAAATACATTTCTTTATTAAATTCTTGATTCTTTATACAGTTTTTAAAAGTCAAAGTTCTGGCAAACATCAATTGTAAAGGCCTACAATCTTAGAATCCTCATAACTATAAGCAAATGCTAAAACTACCCAGAATACCATTGGTGGAGAGCAGGAAGTAGGCTGCATTCTGCTGTGGCAGCCAGCGAATCTTGTTGATCTTTTCTTCAATCTCAAGGCTCTTCAGGTAGTCGAACTCCGGCTCATGGCTTTGAAAGGTGCTGTAAACATTGTATTCCCCTCTTCTGTGTGGCTGGTTCTTACTCTGCAAAATGAGGAGAATACGGGTTTAATATGGGTTTAACTGTCCATGTTGTGTTCTTTCAGGCGTTTGATCTGATATTTTAAAGTCCATTTTGAAAATCCAGAAATAGGAAATATCTCAATGGGGCTTTACTGAAATGTGCAGGGAGAAATGTGAAGGAAAAAATTAAATCAATCGATAAAATGAGGGGGTAATGAAGAAAGACAGCAGGTTAATTTCCAAGAGCTGTGCTTTAACAAAGGCTTGCTTCGTTGGACCCTTTATTGCCTGGACGTGACGATAGTCACGGTTCACATGTCTACCTTGAGTTCATGTCTGAAAACATGGTCGGAGGTGGCCCCTCTGGAAGGGTCTAAATCAATACAGGGAAAAAAAGATGACTAAACGGTAGATAAGGAGAATTGTAGAAAAAGCTTTCTCTCTCCGCAGGGTGACGGTGGTGGGTGGTAAAGAGGAGGGGGGAGGTGTGGGGTTCTCCGTCTGCGCCTAGATTAACAGACAGCGTGAAGTGCCTTCAAAGCAGACTGGGTAGAAAATGACAAAGAAATTTTAACAGTCTAACATTCAGACTGCAATATACCCACAAAAACAGTTAAGACCCTCAAATGTCCTATCATGTGGCTGATAAAAAAAATCTAATTTTTTCACCTCTTGGCACGTCTTAAGAGATCCCCTTTTGTTTCGCTTTGTTTGCTTTTAGAACAGCTCTAATTGTTAGCTTAATTTCTGGCTGCAGGTGTTTTCTGTATGAAGTCACAACTCGGAGTGAAGACAGATGATAGCTCCAGTAAGCTCACTCACCTCCTGCTCTCTCTGGAACACCACCACTCTGCCTCCTTTGTCCCCAGTGGCCAAGAGTTCCCCCGTAGGGTTGAACTCAACAGTGGAGATGATGTCAGCTACAAAGCAAACACAGCGGAAAAGGTCTGTTAACCAACGGACGACGGGCCGCTCAGTAATCAGGCTTTTGTGTTTCGTCCGCCATCGTGAGGTGCGAGAGGCATCGCGTGTGTGAGAGACCGCTCTGAATGACGGCACTGAAGCATTTAACAAGATGGTGGCCCAGTCCATTTTAGATGACAACAATTCAAGTAAGTTTGATAGCATTTAAGAACAGCGTTCAGACGACAGAATAGCCCATCTGTCATGGGAACATTGTCTCTTTATGTTTGGGCAATTATGTGTGTCGTTGTCTTGCGTCTCCTGAGCAGCCTCTCGAAGGGGCGAGGACAGTCCATCTCTTCTCCAGCAACAGAGCCTCCTCACTGACTGGCTTTCCTGTCACCGTCTCATTCGTATGCAAATTCCTCTGACAATTTTCCCTCACCCTAATTTGAGCCATTTCAATTTTATGGTTGTGTAATTGCGTAGCATGCTGAACCGTGAGAGAATAAAAGATGCAGAGGTGGGACAAAGGAGCCAGCTCCACTCTCCAGGTCAGAGATCCTGAGCAGGAGGCTCAGGTCTCAATCAGATCCATGCAGAGGCACTGCTGGATTCCGCCTCTGAAATGTGAACATTTGCATGACAATTTTTGTCAAATCACCCTAAGAAGGGTTCTTAAAGGCCACCGCTATTTCAGTGCACGCCAGAAACTTAATTAAACATAATAGTCTGCACTCTTTCCATGACAATTTTGGCTGAATAAGACAGTGCCACATTTCAAAATAAGAGAGTGGCATGTTTTTACAAGACTCATCTTTAAGCGCCAGGATAAATTAAGACCGCAACCATTCTGGGAACAACAAATTATTTAACAGGTTATTGAATGAAAGAAAAATGATTTTAGCAATAATGAATAACAAACATAAAATTACAGCATTTATATTCTTTAGCCTTGACAACATGGTGTCATATTGATACTGTTCATACTTCAACATATTCGAACACAGGCCAACGGAAGAAATGGGTCTGATTTGAATGTAGGGTTTCTCTTATATTCAGACACCAGTTCAGAGACACAATTTAATTGATGTTACGGTAATAAAACTAACATACAGCTGAACAATATCTGAGTTTTATGGCACTACTGACCCTGTTCTAGGGAAATTGGATTTTTAAAAATTGTTCTTAATCGTTCAAACCACTGGCTGCTTTTAAATGTATAATTTTTTTATTTATTATTGAGAGCAGACTCGAATCCCAGCAAACCATGTAGCAAAACTGGCACAGACTTGAATTAATTCCTACCCTACATGCAGGGATGAGGCAGAGTAACTGTAATTTTCAGCTAACTGGCAGACACCACACTGTCTGTTAAGGCCAGTTATGTGATGAACGTCACACATTCTGTCTTCAAGGGCTTCTTTAGGGCTATATGCCTGTTCGGGAGGGCAGGCAGAGATTAACTTCACACTGGGCACAACAAGGTTCCAGAAGGTAGAAAATACAAAGCGTGTTTACTCGAAGTTACTCGGACGACTTCAAATATACCCTAAATCATTCCTGTATCCAAAACGAGATAAGAATGGTGCTGGCACATTAAACATATTCTCCAGCCGGCAAAACTTAGTCATGCCTATACACATCACAGTTTAAATAAAATATGCACTGACACAGACATCCCCGTGTGAACTCAAAAAGATGCTGATGCTAGTTAAACTAGCACTGAAAAGGTTAAGGATACAGGATGAACTACAGTAAATCGGCTCTCAGCAGACCTGTCTAGGAGAACCAGGCATTTTAAATCCAGATGTCGGAAAACCAGCAGGGGATTATTTCCGAAATATATTTTTAGCATTCTGCGGAGTGCGCCTCTTGAAACCGATGCTTATTGATACCTACCTCTCAAACATTTTCCTTTGTCTTCCTCAAAGAGATGCATCTGCCTGGTAGATTTGGAATACGCTATTTCTATGCAGTCCTTTCAGAAAACAAGGTCAAATACATGGTTTCAGCTGCAACTCCTTCCTTCCCCTTGCAGTTTCATAAAAACCTCACAATACGCTCCTTTCACAGAAACGCAGCGAACATGACAGCTACTCCAAGGTTCCCCTCCATGGTCTGTGTAGAGTCGAATCAGACACAAGCACGTTTTAAATAATTAACACCAAACCAAGCAAACAAACAAGAAAAGCATCTCAAATAAATCTCCACTTTGGTCTCTAGAGAAGTGCGTCAGTGAGAGTCAGGGAGATGGAAGGTGGCTATGTTGTTTTTTTGTTTTTTTACCCACACACCCTCTGTGAGCTTAATGCTGCCTGCATGGAGAATTTAAGAAAAGGGTTTCCATGGAGACCCCTCTTTCGTTCCAAGGAGCCGCTTGCAAATACTTTGTTATCACTGTTTGTACAGGAGGCATTCTGCATGTCTTTCGGTGGGCTGCTATTAGTGTGAACAGTTAGCATACAGAACCAGGATGAACACGTTGATCATAAATCTGCGCAATAGTTCATCACCAACAATCTCTCAAACTATTACGAGTGTGGTAAAAAAAAAGCGTTTGGAAAAAAATCTATCATCACGGAGTGGTTATCTAAGCATTTGCCATCCCTAAGCCATATCGCTCTATGCTGGACATGCCATTTTCTATCAAAATATTGCAAAATATTAACAAAACACGAGGCATGCATTGTTCTTCATATGTACTGAGGGGAAAAAAGGCACTTTGTTTGGCATGGTGCAAAGCTAACAATGGTACCACTTGGCAAACACGCTTTGTCCTTCATGAAAGGGGGATTTTGTGCTCTATTTTATGCTAGTCCTTTCAGCCTTTCATAAAACATTTATCCTCAGCTCTTTCACAGTGTAGTCACTTTCAGCGTTTTTTTCTGTCGGGAGTCTAATGGAACGCTTGTGAGAGCCCAGTTCCTGAATGACCGCGTAAATGCGCTTTGATGAAAGAGCCCAAAAACTTTGAAATAAAAAATACAAAGTGCTGCTACCACAGAGAAATACACACTGTATAATTCCGAGCCTTGACAAAACACGTGTCGGCAGTCTGGATTTGCATCTACCCTATTACGGGTTCCCCTAATGAAGACTGGAGCGAACAGATATTACTGCGCCCGGGCCCGATCCCCTTCGTCACAGCCACGTTATCTCTGTGGAGGTTTCTCATTTTAATGCCGGGGGGCTCAAAAGATTCAAAAGACAAGTGGTATGGTAAGGTGGGTTGCTGGTAAAGAGCGCAAGACACAGCGTGTAGCAAGGGGGGGGGGGGGGGGGGTTAAAAAACCATA
>JAOVYW010002970.1:3101-13101 GCA_025775045.1 Hiodon tergisus | reverse complement strand
GAAGTCATCCGAATTGTCATTACATGTTGTTTTGATTTAAAGACTATGGAACAGATTTTTTAGCATTTCTCTTCCCAAGATTTGCTTTGAATTAATTTAGTAGCAACAAATTCACCCATACACATTCTATGTAAGGTGCTAGCTGTGGAAATGAGTAATTTTCCAATATAATATACATTAAGTTTGGAATGGTAAACAGCATTGGAATAGATTACATTTTATTGATATTCCTTCAAAAAAATATTTTCTCCATGTAAGTTGTGTGGAACTGGCCCGCACCACACTCACACGTACCTTGCATTTGTCAATAAAGTCCCTGCTCAGAAGCCTGAGGTCCTAACTTAAATCAGGCTTTAATTTGGACTAAAGGTGACGTCTTTGTTCCTAGTGCTCCTGGTGACCTCTACCACGCCCGCATCACAGCAAAGCTGGCAATTTCACCTGACAAAACACCATAGAGCTAAAGGTGACGCTTTGTAATGGTCATTACCTCCAATCGACGCAGGCGAGCGCTGCGCGTTTTGGCTAAAGTCCTTCAAAAGCCACGCGTTCGGGCCTGCCTTATGAAAGGGTTGTTTCCCTGTAATTCACAAACGTGAATGAAAGAACACCGGCCCTTAGTCAGCGTTTCCTCTGCGGCGAACTGCGCTGAGAAAACTATCTGGAGCTGAAAGCCGTTTCGGATACACGGGTGGTCTGTGTTCTCAGACACGATTCTCGGTTACTTGTCTTTAAACGTGATAAAAATGCACCTTAAACGCGGAATAGAATTTAACAAGCTCGAACCCTGCCCGCTCATTGACACCTTCCTTCTAATGAAGAGGTAACGCGCAGGCTACGGGAGTGTGGAGAAGGAAAGAATTGTTTGTTTTCATGGTGGTTACAGCGTATCCACCTACGGCTGAGAACTATAAACCAGGAGACTCCAAGTCTGTCCAATCAAAGGCAACGGGCAAAAAGGAAAATAGGATAGATTCTAGAGTAATCCAAGGTCGACATTCGTTTGTCCGAGCAGTTCTTTGCATTATACATTCATGAATATTGCTAACTGTTCTTTTATTTTCATTAGTTGAAACAAGAACAATTTTATTGCGTCATGACACCAGAGGAAAATGTATTTGAAAGTCTTATCTGGGAGCTGTCCTCAATACAGAAGGACTTAATTACTATTAAAATTACCCTGTTAAGCAAACTGTTTACCCGGTTCATCTCAATGTAATTGGCCTATACAGGGCCGTTTGATAACTTTTAGGAAACCAGTGAGCCACGGCATAACGAAACGGAAATTGCAAATTGACACCTTTTGTCCGATAAATACTCAAAGACAAAGACAGAAGAAAGATGTTGGGGTTAATTGATTTGATATAGGTTTTCCTTATACCTCAGTGATGATGTATTTGTATTTCTTAGTCTGATATATGCATACAGTGCTTTGCAAAAGTCAAATGTGAAATGTGAAAAAATTATCTTAAGTAAAGATTCTTTCAAAAATAATGAAATGCAAAGCTTCAAAACATAAAATAAATACTATAAAGGACAATAAACAAAAGAAATTCATAACAAACACCAAAAAAAAAAAAAAAAAACTTGGAATATTTGTTTTGACCACCCCTTGCCTTTCAAACGGCATCAATTCTCTTAGGGACATCGTTGTACAGTTTCATTAGACAATAGGCAGGCAGATTGTTCCGAGCATCTTGGAGAACTTGCCACAGTACTTCTACAGACTTTGGCTGTCTGTCTTGCTTCTGTTTGTCCAGGTAATCACAGACAGCCTCGAAGATGTTGAGATCAGGGCTCTGTGGACACCATACCATCTGTGGCAGAATTCCTTGTTCTTCTTTCAGAAAATGAATGTTTGGACTAAAAAAATTGTTTTCTACTGACACACTAATGCAGAAGACAAAAAATAAACTTGAAAGACTGCATTTGTGTAAAAAAGCTAGGATACCCAAGATTTTTGCACAGTACTGTATATAATTATATATGTTTGATATATAGTAACTGGAAGTCCTTCTCATAGTACAATCTATTCCAGTATAGCCCTATGATGGAAGCAATTCACTGAATCCGTTACAATAATTACTATTTCATAACACTGCCGGTCATGTAACTGATCATTATCTCCGGTTTTAATTTAGGTTTTTATAGCACTCAGATCTGAAAATAACAAATTACTATGCATTATACAATTGATTGCATTGATTCAACCTAGTTATAAATCTTTGAGCACCGGCTGATTACATGCACTCAGCCTTATTTTTCCATTTATTTAAATCAGATTTATTTTAATTGGAAGTTAAAAAGCAGAACCAGAAATATGGTAAGTTGCCACTGACTGACTTTCCTTCTCTCATGTGGTGTACCAGAAGGGTCGCACACAGAAAGGTCATACATCTGCACACACCATTCTGGGCAGAGAAAGAGCGCAATTATCTGCTTAATTGTGGAGTAAATACCTTCACGTCTGAAGATCTTGCTTGGTAATGCACCGGGGGAGAGGGGGGATGGAGCGGCTTTTCCCCACAGAGCTCTTTGGCATAATCACTGGTAATGAACTATTTTTATTTACATACATTAGGACTTACAGAGAGGACAGGGGTGCCAGAAACCTTTTTTGCACCCATTCAGGGTTGGAACTGCTCCAATTACACCGGGCGATGCATCATACTACGGTATTACAACCCAACGGTAAAGTTGGAGTTTAAAAGAGAGAGTTCGCCGTGCACTAAATTATTCCATACTACACTAGGTGATCAAACTTTTTAAATCGTTTTTTTAAATGAAATATTCATAGTATATTTTTTGTGACAAAACTTGCCAACTTGACCTGCTGCCTAATTAAGTGTGCATTTCTGAGTTCAGAACTGAAAAACTAAACGGTAGCGACGCGTTGGTTTTCCCCGCTGTGTTTGTTGCAGCAAAAGCTACAAATGAGTATTTAAAACTTTCCCACACCTTCTCAGCCTGAACCCTTGAACTGATCTTGAACATTACCACTTGTCAGATCGTGACACCTAGGCACACACTTACCCAGACTCCTCGGCCTGCCAGGTGCCAGATGAGTGGTGCTCGCGCTTTCGACGCCAACCTCTCCGTGAAAAGCTTTGAGTTTTACATCACAGCTGCGCTGAGTGGATGGATCGGGCGGAGAGGAAGTGTGAGATGAAAAATCGATTTCCATGACCGGGGGCGCTTTGAAGGATCCCGACTCCGAAAGGCTTTGGCCAAGCTCGTGTTTCCTACCCCCCCCCCCCCCCTCGCGTTTTCTGTCCCAGGCCGTTTAGATGTGAGAAGCCGGTCTTTTATCGCTCATTTTCAACCCCCGCATTTAAGGTGTTAAGGTGTCATTGTAAACTGTGCAAGTCGCTTCAGATAAAAGCGTCTGCTGAGCAACCAAATTGTAACGGTAAGGAGACATCTGTACAGACATTAAAGAAAGCTACATCGGCCAGAAAGCCAAATCATTTTAAATACATTAAAGTCTTTCAGGTCTGTAAGAAACTTTGACTCGCTGTGCCATTAATTGCTTCACTCGGGGAAGCGAATAAAATACCTGACCTATGTAAACACAAGGTCGGGTATTGAAGTGAGGCCTTCACATCCAACGCGAGTGCTTATTTACCTGGAGAAAAGTTTCTATTTACTCTCCCCACTAGGGGAGGCTCCAGGCTCCACAAGCCGATGTATGGGGAAGGACATCCCTTCGCAACGCAGCGATGAAGCAGAGGACCCTACCAATGTGGGAGTGTGAATAAACCTATCAGACCCTATCCACCGTCCAACCACTCGTAACACACCTCGGACTTCACAGGCCTGAGAACCAGCCCACCTCCCTATCGTACAGAGAACCAGCTGGAGTTGCCGTTTAGCTCGAAGCAGAGGAATAACCCTACCAATGTTATTCTATCTGGGTGCTGTGTATTGCTTTCCGGTCCTCACATTTACAGGTAATATAGGCTGTATACTCGTTTGCTAAGGCGGCCGATTCTGCTGTGTTGAATCAGATTTAAACACGACACACAGGAAATGTATTATGTCTACACTTGACCGCTTTGTGCATGTCCAGTTGCATCTTATCTATGCAAGCCTGGCCTCATTGTGTTGAAGTTCTTTATTCAACTTAAAACCACTTGTATGCCAGAAGTCTTGAGGACAGAAAGGGCCAGGGAGGATGAGGAAAGACCCGTAAGTTCAGGCTCGCGGGCCAACATATCCACCCTCCCACCAGGGGGGGTGTTAACCAACATGAAAATCTGAGTGGACCGGTGTCGTGGAAACCCATGACGAATGCATTACAGTCAACCGCGTAGCTGGACCCAAAACTACATGATCCCCAGTGAGCGCGATACAATAACGTGCCTCAGTGCGGATTTGCCAACCTCCATTAAAAACCAAGAGGGATGCGCGGGACCCGATTTTAAATGATTTTACTGGCTGGACGGACGTCTTCTCCTGAAATTTAATCTGAGCGCAAACTGGAAAAAAACAAAGCTCAGATCCTCTGACGAGCGTGCCGTCCCTGCTCATCTGCAAATCCGCTCCGCCCAAAGGAAACCAGGACGGCGCTACTTTCAGCGGGACAAAGGGAATTCGCACACAATGGCCTGCTTTTCAAACCTCCGGTCTGCCTTATCTAATAGTAATTAAGATCCTCGCAGACGGAGAGATGCACTCAGCTCATTCTGGCTCTTTTGACAGCGGTGAAATCTATCCAGGTCATACAATGGAATAGACCTAATGGGTTTAAGTGTCTTTGGACAGCAGCCAAGTGGGACCTAGCAATAGCATTGTGAGTGAATAGTCAGAGTGTACCATGTGCGGTTTGGGGTTTTTTTTTTTTTCAAGATTACATTTAGGACAGAAAGAGGGGGAGGAAAGACATTTTAATTAGGCTCCTCAACCATCCTTGTTTTGCTCGTTCTCTTAAGTGTAATGTGGTGGATTTTTTCTAAAACTAATGTTTTGAAAATTAGAAAGACAGGCTGTACATCATTCAAATGTATTCACACAATGGCAATTAAAATGTATACATGTCTACCGTCTACCCAATGTCTCCTACGATTGAACATCCCATTGACGTTTTTCTATGCTAATAGTCTGCATTTAATAAGTTTTGTTCGAAGACACATGCTGTCTCAACCCTTTAATTAATGACGTAAAGGTCAAGAGTACACTGATTTTGGATCAAGTGACTTAAATGGATGACAGACAGCAGACTCTTGGCGCCCTCTAGTGGTTCCTAACTATAGTACCTTAAATAATTGCTTCTTTTTTGCCGGTTTCAAAATCTGGAAGATTCCAAATCTTTTTTTTATATTATTTTATGTTAAAAGAACTCTAAAATTTCCCATCAGTTTTTTCACTTTCTTTACTGTTTACAGTGTCAGCAAATAGTCAAAAAAAACTCTGGGAGGGTTAAGAAGAGGAATTGTGCTCAGGAACGCTTTTCTTTCTGGTTTCAAGGTGCTGAGAATCAGTGGAATGGAAACATTGAAGCCCCACACAAGCTTCAGATGTTCTGCCAATCAAAGTGTGTTGCTCTGGCTAATCCCTCAACCTAACTTGAGCTCCAGACACAGGTCACAAGAGGATTTAAAGCCCGGCTTGCCAGGACTGGGTTCTTCAATTTGGACCTCAGACTCCCAAAATAAGAACTCCCAAAAATCCTGGCATACCATTGACCCATCTAAAATAGGGCTTCTTTAATCCCTCCAGAAAGAGATTTTATCTGCCAAAGCGAAAACAACTATTGACCCCCTAGCACTGAAAGATTAAGGACATTAGAGGATTATGGGTGATCGAAATTAAGTAAATGACCCTAAACGACAGAAGAAGAAAAATCTGCACTGTTCAGGAGATCCTTAAGATAATTCTGACTTTCGAACTTGAGGACACAGCTTGACCATATTGTTCCTTGGCAATGTATGCGCTGTGTTTTAGGCCGTGATTTACTGCTTTTATATCGCTGATGAATCTTGCATGAGATCCCAAAACCCAAAAAGATAATTTTATTCACTGGATGTTTACGTTGTGGGTTTAGGAATCAAAACAAATAGCATGCAATTGCATACACATCTGGGGTCATATAGTCATGCTTCATTTCGATCGAGTACTGACCTAAACTCAACCGTGAATTATCATTCTTTTCGTTTTGAGAAAACTATTAGAGTTGCCTTGCCTTTTAAAATGTAAAAAAGAAAACACTTGCCCAACACCTATAGTTTGATTTTATGGATAGTAAAAAAAAAAAACGGGTAAAACGACGGACTAAAGGACACACACAAAACAAAATTTCACTACACTCCATGAACACCAGACAAAGTAGCTTTCTTTCATGCTGCAACCTTCAAACTTAACCAGTTTCAAGACTGCCTTGGCAGCTGATTCAAATAATTACTTTGGACCACTATTGAACTTCACCCTAATAGGAAAGGGCTGTGGTTGAGGTATCTGTGAGACAAATTAAAGAAAATTTACTGATCAGGGAGGGCTGAATCACACAATTAGGATGAGTGATGTCAGCAGCTCGTTACCATATCGTGTGTAGCCGATGTCCATCTTATACAAGACATGTTGTTTTGATCTACAGGGACACGTTCGTTCTCATTTCAAGCAGTCTGAAGTTGATGAATTATGAATGAGTAATTGAGAAGAGATTCTGCCAGGTAAGGATCGGGCGGAGAAAACACTTAATTGGAAAGAGACAAAATGTCATAACATTGTTTGTTTCCATTTCGTTCCTCCAAGCTGTGAAGCTTATTATTTTAAAATTATGGTTCTTTTTATAACCAAACACATTACCTGGAACGCCAAGCTAATTCATATTTTCCATTGTTTGGAAGAGAGAAGGATCTGCTGGGTGAATTCTCCCCTAATACACGTCGTTGCATATGTATGGACAAACCTTTTACAACAATTAACCATTTGCATGCCATTTTATCAGTCACCATTGCCAAGACATGTGCATAGACAATGAAAACAGTACAAGAAGTATAATAAGCTTTGTTCAGGGGGGAAAAAACCGCTCATGATAAAACAGATCCGATCCTCAATAGATACATACCATAAATAAATACAAACGCAACCAAAACTTTAAACCAGCAGTGTTTACAAACGTTTAATTATTTTAAAAACGGACAACTCGGAACATCTATTGCCCTTCGTAGCACGCTACTCGTGCGCATTTCGCAAAGAATCGGCGGGCAAAGCGCTTCACTTTCACCGGTAACCAACCAAAATATACCGCTCACGGATTCGCCTCAAAAAACAGTAAGCTACTAATATAAACTACTGGATCGCGCGGTTTCCCCGAATCCCGTCTCTCCTTCAGGCCGCGAATTTCTCTCAATCTCTAGACTCGACCCCCCCAAGCGCCAAATGATCCATGTCGCGCTGTTAAAACAGGTTTGCAATTACCTTTGATCCTCAGCTGGTGCTGATGGGCGTACCCGAACCTCTCCTGCAAGTGAGACGAATCCCCCGTTGCTGCAGATTAGTCTGACCTCCTGTGGTCTAATTGAGGTATAACAGCCACCTCCTCCTCATTTTCTTAAAGTGTTATGCAGTAAGCATTATCTTTACAGCTGGGCAGCTACTGGGGGATGTGAGTAATAAAGTCTTATTTTCATGCTTCCAAAAACATAAGGAAATAAAGGTCACCTGTGCAATAAATACAATTTCTCATACAGAAATGTGAGGGGGGAGTCAAATCTACCGTGGCCAAGTAATTAAAATGTATCACACCGAGTCAGTAACGGTTCAGAACCCTTTACGTAATAGATTCACACTCCATTCATAATATTGAAAGAGGAGAGCCCACATAGATTTCAGTGCCAAATGAATGTTCATGGTTTTTTTCATACCAAGCCGCATTGGGAATCAATGCCCTGTTCCAATGCAGAGCCTATCCACAATACTCAGCCGCTCTTCACCATCAGCCCCCCCCACTTCACTCTTAACTCCTTCTCCCTGATCTTTAACACCCTTCTCCATTTCCACACAAACTTCCACACGTTCTCCCTGCGAGATATTGCACACGCTGAGAAGAACCAAATCATTACCACACATCTTAATAGTTTCATTTTTTTTTTTTTCACTCTAACTTTCAATCTTTTGAAAGGCTGGTTTTATAGTCAATTCTCAATTATAACAGTCAATTATTTTAATAATAAATAAATATATATTATAAATAATAAAAAATATATATATGTGTATATATAGAGAGAGATTTTACTTTAAATATTGTTATCATATTTATTTGTATTTTTGTCATCATTATTATTTCTTATCTTTTTTTTCTTTGAAGGCTTTAAGATCACAGGATTATAAGGATAATTTGGGATGAGCAGAGAGGCTCAGATAACTCTAAGTGAGAAATTCACTCCCATTTTTAAAATGACAGTGAGAAGACACCAGGGGTCTATAATTAATTTCTCAGGAGCCCGAGCTGACACGGAGAAGGTGAGAGCTGTCATCGGCACCGGAGAAACCGTAGACACAATCCAATACAGCGAGCTGATGCAGATGGTAAATCACCTGGGCAAACTCCTGTCGCAGTTGGCAGAGCACCTGGGGAGGGGGGGGGGGGGGGTGGCAATTACGGTGTGTGGGAGTCGGCCCAAAGATACCGTGCAGCAATGTCAAGGACGCGCCCCCCGGGACTGGGGCCCGTCCCCTCCACCCTCAGCAATTGGCTTAAGAGCAATGTTAACCAAGAAACAAGTGGACAGCCCAGGGATCCTAACCATATTAAAAGCCCCTGGCAACAAGGTAGCTGGTAAACAGCTGGAGGACAAGATTAGTCACTTTATGGATGCCTTCGCTGATTCATTTTCAGCAACCGCTTATCCAATTCAGGGTCAATTGTGAGCGGAGATTAACCCGGCAGACAAAGGGGGCATTAAGGCAGGGGACCCCAGGATGAGACCCCAGTCCATCACAGGGCAGGAGGAAGGCAGGCAAGGACACGTCTGCAGTCACCAATCCACCCGCCTCGCAAGTCTTTGGAAACCGAGACAGAGGGAGGAAATCCACTACCCTGCAGCTGGGCAGCGCTGGTGCTAGGTGCTGCCCTCTGTGGTCAGTGCATGCTTGTCACGGGAGGGAAGAGACTTAAAGGAGATTGAAATACACAGGACAATGCTTTAGAGGTACTTCCTGGAGGACTCACTCTAAATAATAAAAGTCCTGCTGAGAGATATGCTAGTCCACTGATGTCCATGTCAGTCAGAAAACTACATCCTGACACTCGGAACATTAAACGGTCAGGGAGTGCAGAGAAGAAAAGGAAAACGCCGACCCAGCAAAAATGGTTGATCTAGTTTTCCCCATCCTTTGATAAGCCAAAGTGGGCAGGTCAAATGTGACCTTTGAGTCCCAGCGTGGGTATGTTCGAAGAGGTGTGTCCCACTTTAGATCGGTTCCTGTCCTGTATGGTTTTACACGAATGACAGAAAGGACGGATGACAGGGTCACCATCGGCCCCCTGAAAACGTTTAGGTATTCGCTATTCAATTTATCAACCAATCAAATTGAATTTGTTTGATTGCGTCGCTAGAATGCAATTGTCAAAGTGCTGAGCAGATTGCATTTTCCAAAAGAAACGAGAGGCAACCGCGGAGTTAAAAACTGGAAAATATTCCCTGACTCCTCAGGCAGTCGAGCAAACTCCTGGAAAATAGCATTATGGTCGACACATGGTGTAAATTGGATTATGGGGTGGTTCAATAACCAACAGATAGCTGAGCAGCTTTCGCATTTTGTGGGTGACTGGAGGAGCAACAGTGGGTGTGCCACATGTCCAGTCCGCCCTTAATCCGTGCAGTTCCCTACCTCGCCGTGCCACACGTCCGGTCCGCACTTAATCCGTGCAGTTCCCTACCTCGCCGTGCCACACGTCCAGTCCGCACTTAATCCGTGCAGTTCCCTACCTCGCCGTGCCACACGTCCGGTCCGCACTTGATCCGTGCCGTTCCCTACCTCGCCGTGCCACACGTCC
>JAOVYW010002965.1:0-14533 GCA_025775045.1 Hiodon tergisus | reverse complement strand
TTTGACAAGGGCCAAATTGTGATGGCTAGACGACTGGGTCAGAGCATCTCCAAAACTGCAGCTCTTGTGGGGTGTTCTTGGTCTGGAGTGGTCTGTACCTATCAAAAGTTTCCTTCCAAGGAAGGAAAAGTAGTGAACCGGCAACAGGGTCATGGGCGGCCAAGGCTCATTGATGCACATGGGGAGCGAAGGCTGACCCGTGTGGTTCGATCCAACAGACGAGCT
This sequence comes from Hiodon tergisus, assembly GCA_025775045.1. Taxonomy (NCBI): domain Eukaryota; kingdom Metazoa; phylum Chordata; class Actinopteri; order Hiodontiformes; family Hiodontidae; genus Hiodon; species Hiodon tergisus. The sequence goes on along the minus strand of JAOVYW010002965.1, from coordinate 14,308 downwards.
ACTGTAGCTCAAATTGCTGAAAAAGTTAATGCTGGTTCTGATAGAAAGGTGTTAAAACACACAGTGCATCGCAGGTTGTTGCGTATGGGGCTGCCTAGCTGCAGACTAGTCAGGGTGCCCATGCTGACCCCTGACTACGGTCGAAAACACCTAAAATGGGCATCAGAACTGGACCATGGATTAATGGTAGAAGGTGGCTGGTCTGATCAATAACGGTTTCTTTTATATCACGTGGATGGCCGGGTGCGTGTGCGTTGCTTACCTGGAGAACACATGCCATCAGGATGCACTATGGGAAGAAGGCAAGTGTGATGGTTTAGGCAATGTTATGCTGGGAAACCTTGGGTCCTGCCATTCATTTGGATGTTACTTTGACACGTACCACCTACCTAAGCATTGTTGCAGACCATGTACACCCTTTCATGGCAACGGTATTCCCTGATGGCATTGGCCTCTTTCAGCAGGATAATGCGCCCTTCCACAAAGCAAAAATGGTTCAGGAATGGTTTGAGGAACGCAACAACGAGTTAAAGGTGTTGACTTGGCCTCCAAATTCCCCAGACCTCAATCCAATCGAGCATCTGTGGGATGTGCTGGACAAACAAGTCTGATCCATGAAGGCCCCACCTCGCAACTTAAAGGACTTCAAGGATCGGCTGCTAACGTCTTGGTGCCAGATACCACAGCACACCTTCAGAGGTCTAATGGAGTCCATGCCTAGACAGGTTAGACAGGCTGTTTGGTGGCAAAAGGGGGACCTACACAATATTAGGCTGGTGGTCATGATGTTATGACTGGTGTGTGTGCGCTCATATTAGTATCATAGTTTGTTTTCTTCATTGAATAAACTGATGCGTTTATGTTATAACATTATTTATAACCAATTTATCGGTATTACAGGAGTTTATAGAAAGAGGTGATAGTTATGAGAAAAAAGTTATTGCCAATAGGGAAAAAATGGTTTACTAGGGATTACCTAGTTCTTTAAGTCTCCCTGCCATTTACTTTACAATTAGACAATGCAAGCCAGTGCAAACAGGCAAAGAGTAATCAAAAGAAAACGATCCATATGAAAATAAGCCATGCATAGGCTGTCTGGTAGGCAGTCCACTCATACCTAAAAGTGAAGGACATTGTTCGGCCCACCAGGATCCTCTTGAGAGGTTTTTATCCGCCTGCACTGAGAGAGAATCACCAAAGGCCTTCAGACACAACACTACGTTCATGAAGAGAAACAAAGTCAGGAAACACGGTATGTGTAGTGAGAAAAGACTTCACTTCAGAAACACAATGACTCATTTGGAGCTGTAGGGATAATTTCTCATCTACTGAGTATATACAGAGTATAGCCCAAAGCTCAAATTTCAAACTATCACGGATTTGGTTTCAGAAAGTTTCTGTATTCCATAGAGAGAATGCAATGTGTGTACCAGAGGGACCATGGTGAAAGGCATCATGGAGGCCCCCAGCATGCAGTTTTAGCAACGTAGATGAGTCAGGGAACATTCTTCCCCAATTAGGTGAAGTAAGGTTTTGTTTTTTCTAGAAAACGCCATCTGTTTATCGCTTTGTGACAATTAAATTGTAAAAACGTCCTATAGCAAATCAATTTGATTAACACCTAACCGCTAGAAACATCAGGCCTCGGTTGCAGCTGTAAAACATTCGAATACTTTTCAAAAAGGAGAAGGCATAACAGAAATGATTTTTCTCAGCAGAAAACGTACGGAGGCGACCAGCATGTCTTCAGACAATTTCATCACCATTTGAAAGCATTGTCTTTTAGGTCAATGAGGGTCCTGTGGATAACGCCACAAATGAGATGGATCTTCTCAGCAGCTTCTCAGAAGCAAAAAAAGTATCAAGTGTACAAAGTATAAGGACTAAGAATAATTATGCGTGTGGGTGGTTAGTTTGGTGTTCTTATCAGAATTCGATGAAGCCAGCCACAGTAATGCACACAACAGCAGATCTTTCTAAAAAACCAGAGTACATGCCTTATGAACCGTCAATATTTGATGTAAATTTCTGTTCTTAAACTTTTTATTCTGAAATTTTCCAGACTAAACTACAGGTTTAGAAAAGGGGAGAAGCATTTTTTAGATGGACAATTCACACTGGTTGGTTCTTTTTTAAATATCCACACAATAAGGGATTGAATACAAAAAAGCTAGTGCAGCTAACATGAGAAAACAGCTGAAAAAAAAGACAGTATATATATCTCATCATCCGACCTTGTTGCGTTTATTCAGCACCTTCCACAGTGACCGTTGATATAGCAGTCACATAATATGGTCCCTCACGCATGTATGTCCTGAGGCGCAGATAGTGCTGGTTCCCAAAGATCTCCGCTGTGGATTTGGAATTCACAAGCGCTTTCACTAGTTCAAACTTGGCATCTTTCGACTCTTTGCTTGGGCCCGTTGAGCGATCGACAATGAACTCCACAAAGCCCGGAGTTGCAATCATCAGTTTCTGTCCCCAGGGTTGGCAAGCAATTGCCTTTTTAAATTAAAGAAATACAGCACATGGAAAAACACATTAAACAGGTGAATCAAAATATTATAAAAAAGATATATTATATTATTTAAAAATCTTATACTTTTTCTAGTTTAATTATAGTTTATTATATCAAAGTTGCATTTTTTCCAATATTGAGAAGCAAAAATAAAAATGAATGGAATGTCGATTTTATTACTCGCAATAGAAGAAAACTTCAACTTCAAACTTATAATTTTAACCATTTCCATACGACGTCGTTTTCAAAATGGAAGACAGCACTTTTGATGAATAGACTAAATAATAAAACAGATTTTAAAAAATGTAACAAAAATAATATTCAACATTATTTTATCGTTTCACACTTTACCAAATTAAATACTTATTTTCCATCTTATCTTTACCTAGTACCAACGTTAGCCAAAAAATACATTATTAACAAAAAAGACTTCTGCGGTATGGACACTGCAACATCGTTCCGCCCTAACAGAAACCCTAAAAGAATTTTCTGGATACGCGTTGAAATACTTACCGTGAAGATTCGCAAGGCTCCATGGTGTAGCTCCGGGAATGGTTGGGTGCTGATGCCCTGTAACATCTCCATCGGCTGGTTGGACAGGGACCGGAACCAGAACTCTGTCAGGCCCAGGAGGTCTTCTGTCTGCTGCTCATCCTTCGAGGAGTCAACAATCACGGATTAACAGATCCGCCAGAACAAAAAGGGAGCAGAACCACACAGGTACTCTTTTGGATGACATGAACTTCACCAGTGTTACCATCAAGATTTCTCAATTAATTCACAAAGCTGCAGCGTAGCTACTGCTTTTGTCTGTTATTCATGCAGCCAATATTCTTAATAGTCCAATTATCGAAGTGATTTGCCATAGCAGATATGATCAACTAGATGGTTAACTAGCTGACCGAGGAGCACAAATGTTATTTCATTAATTTTATGTTTATTTGGTGAAAGTACATGGACTTCTTACTGAAGAGCACACAAACTATTTTTCACGGTCTGAACCAGTGGTTAGCTCTGGTAAGGTCAACCAAAAAAAGACAAACATAAGGTTAAGTTAAAATTTCTTACAGGTAGAGTGAGGAGAAGAGCGAGGGCTTCTAGACAGCGGACTCTCAGCTCTGTGGGGGCATTCCCAGCCAGCTGGCTCACCCTTTTTAACACTACCTGGAACTTCTCGCCTGCAGAAGGACAAGCCAGGTCATTCTTCCCTCTCCTCCACAATATAAAAAAGTGTGTTGAACAGTCCTTTGCACTGTGAGCTAGTCCCAGAATCATTCCAGACAAGTGTCTGACTTCCTAGTAGTTCATGCTTACAGTGACCCTGCACATTAGACAAGAATTTGTGCACATCAAAGCACCCCACCTGTTTTCTGCAGGACTTGTTTCCCTTCCACTGTTGACCCCAGCACCCCTAGTGTGTCAAGAGCCACTCCCATCATCACAGGATCCTGGTCCATCGCCATGTCAAACACCTTCTTTAGGAAGATAGGGTAGCTCTCACATATCTGCTGGGGACTGTCCATGATTGCCAGATTCCCAAAAAACTTCACCAGCCCTGTGAGAGAAAACAAGTTTGTGTATGTGTATCAGTCAATGAGAGAAGGAAACAGGCACCTACTCAAAGATAAGCCCTGATTAAATCAGTATTTGCAGAAGGCTTACATTCTGCAAACATAAAATAAAATGCTTTCATGCAGAGTAGAAATAGTTACAACTTAAATTTGATAATACAACCAAACATCCTAGTGTACTGCAGTCTTATGTTGAAAGGTATACTGCACCCTGGAATGAGACCCATCACCTGGCAAGTAAAAGCTGGAGAAAGGGTCCATCTCTGCTCCCATAATCATGTTGGAGATTTTATCCATGATGCCCTGCTGAGCCAAGTACTGTCTTCCATGCTGACTTTGAGCTAGACTCGTCACCATCTCAATTGCTGTGGCTCTGAAACCAGTTAAAACATACTAATGCAACAGCTGCTTGTAACAGCAATGTGAATGTGTAAACCAAGACCTGCTTTGAGTGTGGCACCATTTTGTATTAACGTATAACATGGGAAAAAGAGGATTAGTTATGATGTGCTTTGTTGCCTCTTACCTAACGAGCATATCATCACCAGTCAGCTCACTGAGCAGTTGGGCAATAAAACCACTGTTGGCACAGTAACCCAGAGACACAGGCGAGACAGACGAGATATCTACCACCAACTGCCAAACATGGAGAAAGGTATGAATACACAATCCAACTATTAGATTAAATAAATATAATCAAATCTGCATATGCAATATAATCAAAACTGCATATAAAAGTTTGTAACCTGGTCATATCCATTTCATAATTTTTTCATTTTATATTAACATTTTTAAAACTCCAAACTATTGCCATGAAAATACTTAAGAAAAATATAAATATGTATTAAATACGGTAATTTACCTCATATACTCTGTATCGGACAACATCATTCAGGGCCATTATATCCTTCAGGTTATTTAATAAGTTGCTCTGAAACAATGCATCTAAACCTGATTTTGTGCCACTCAGCTTGGAGAGAGCTTGAATAGCCTGGAAAGGGAAAAACGTTATCAGCACTGTATACAAGCATGAAAAACTAAAACGCTTCGTAAACGTTAATGAAAAAGTGAGTGAGGCAAGTACCTCTTTAGCAAGAGATATTTTTTCCCCTCCAATGCAATGAATGACATCCTTCAACAAATCTTGGCTGTTGAGAATTCCTTTAACAGCCTCGGGATGTTCAATAATACGACCAACCTAATAATGTAATAAAACGTGAGTTATTAAACTAAACGAGTCCTTTCCACATTATACTATTTCTTCAGTAACACTCACTTGTGACATCGCCAGCGTTTTGACAGAGTCGTCAGAATGATTCAGTCCATTCTGAAGTTCAACTCTGCAGTTTTCGGCTATATGAACTGGGTCGAACGATTGCAGAATACGTCCCAAAACAACCACGCACAACTCAATTTGTTCCCTGCGCAACACGGAAACGTGAGGTTATGACAAAGCTACTAATACCCAATAATCCATTTGCTGTGTAAGAGCATTGGTTTTTCTATGCAATCAAATGATTGTTCTAGTAACAGAAACAGGCAGTAAGTATCTGACGACGTAGGTGGCTAGCAAGCGGGTCCCATTTGTACTTATTGAATTTAATGTTAAAGGTTTTTACATTTTGTTAACTTTATTTTATATTAGCAGTAAAGACTCGTGCCTGAGACCCAACATTATTTTTTACATAATGTTAAAAGCTAGTTAAATTTTACCGTCTCAAAAAAGGCAACTAGCATCCTTGGGAATGACTTGACTCAGCAGTATCTCAAAATGAAAATATACGCACCTTTCAGTTGTGTTTAAAAGCGAAAATATAACCTCGAGTCGCATCCCAAGCATCGTCTCTCTCAGAACATCTAGTGGCATTGCTAGAATGGCAGTTTTTAAACTGCTCAATTCTTCGATAGGATCATCGAGACTTGATATCTCTAAAAGTAGACTTTCGATGGAGGCGGCCATCTTTCTCTGTGTTTACTTGTCATGAATCATCGCGAGAAACGTATAAAAACGTGTGAGTTCTAGTAGTGAATAATTTATGTCCTCTTATTATAGGCGGATTTGCGGAATAGTTATATCATTTAAACTTTTTAATTGTATTGTATAAGAGGTGGTGTTTCGTTTGTAGAAAGTTGTGGGTTGCGGTTTTTTAATCATTTTTTAAAAAATCACTTTTTGGATTCCCAGACAGGTTTTTTAAATATGGCACACCTATCATTTTCTATTAAACTAGGACATACTCGGCGCTATTGGCGGGCCTTTGGGGGCCGGGCCCGCCTTCAGAGTTTCTGTTTGCATAATGAGTTTGTTTGTTTTTTAAAGAAAAGAAAGAAAAATCATTGTTTTCATACTTCAAAATTGTTTTTCATAATTAAATGCCTGATTTGCTTCTGCCGCCGGTGTCCTGACATTTCATCCAACCCGTCAGATTGTCCTACCAGACTGGTAGGACAATCTGATGAGGTATTTTGCACTGTCAAATCATCCTACCTGTTTATTTTACACTGGTAGGACAATCTGATAGGGCATTTTGCACTGTCAAATCATACTACCACTGCCCAATAAGAATCTTCGGTAAAATTACTCTGGAATATTTTACGTGAAGCAGAAACCCGCAGTAGGATTTTTTCGATGTGGTATATGGATCGATAGATATTGCTACATTTTGACCTACGGTAGGGAAATCTGACAAGGTAGGACAAATCGACTGAACACTGATATAATGTTGCGCTACGGTAGGAAAATCTGACAAGGTAGGACAAATCTACAGAACACCGCTCTGAACGGCTCTGAACTAGGACCTCCTAGTTAAAGAAATTTCCATCTTAATCCCCGAAATTATCCCCAACTATCCCTTTCCTGTCCATTTTCTGTGTAAATATTCTATGCGTATTTAATCTCATTTGACTACAACGTTACGCCTATACTTTCACACTTCTAAGTAAATTATCATCAGGCATGATAATATGCCGTTCAACGTTATCGAATAATAATATCTAGACCTGAATCCATGTATCAGTCTATATTCTAGTATACCAAGCCTAATTTTGGTAATGGGAACATATTGTAGTAAGTGCCACACGGAAATCGGGGGGAAGGTTAACGTTTGGAGATCATGTCTTCAGAAACAAGTAGAGAGACTGTGCAGTCCGAATGCACGTAAGTAGACATCTGCACAGTTCACGATATAGATAATTGATGTGTTTATGCCGTTGTTATCGTGTTTTAAATTCCCTTAGGGCAATATATGGTTTTACTAGAATTAAGTACTTTCTACTTTCTACTGTTAATTCTAATTTTTACCACTGGATGGAGCCAGTAGACTGCTAGAGCCAGACTGCACCAATACCTTTCCAATCTATGTGACATAAACTACTACTAATTAATCCCCTATTATTTATCCTTAAAATAACTTAATATTAAACTTTGAAATACAGTGTTTATATTATTTTATATTCTGAATTTTTAAAAAGGCCGAGAAGAAAAAATGAGAATATTTTTGGGATTTATAGCATTTCATTCACCACTAATAGTGACAATGAGTATTATATTTTATGTAGTGCCAAGTGACATCATATAATCAAATTATCTGAATATACAGTGGAAGGGTACAGACTTAAAATTGCAGCACAATGGATGGTGTCATCGGGTTTGATTGTTGAACAACGACGGATGAGATCTGCTAGCAAAATTTCTATTTGAGCCTAGATGTCCCTTTAAATTCATGTACAGTATATTCTGTTCACATGCCTTTTGGCATGTATAGATTCCACCTCAATCTGCCAAGTATCACAGTCACCAGATTGAGCCTGGTTATGATTATGTCCAGAAATATAATATATGCTCTTCTTATGATTTAGAGAGAAAACAAAAAAGCAGGACAGACAAGACAGGAACTGATCCAGTTTGAAACATTACATCTGCTGTTTGTGTATGATGAATGGTTGGCTTTTCAACACACCTGCAGTCCTCAAAGGCCATTACATTTTTGGAATTATTCAAACACCTACTGCATCATTGGGTTTTGGTCAAGGGCAAGTTACAGGAATAAACTTTTTTTAATGCCTTATAGAAAAAAATAATTTATTTTGTCTTTTATTAGGTTAATGAAACCACCTAGATCCGCAAAGGTAGTTGGATACTTATCCCAGACTTCCTACCATTTTATATAATTTTGTACTGTGTGTGTGTGACAAAACAAGGTAAATAAAATCTGGTAATGAATCCAGTATGCTTTTCCTTTCCTGAAAATGTTGTTGTTCATTTTCATTGTTATTTTTATCTTGTTAGTTGACAGTGATAACATAGATATTAAAGAGAGCTGGAAACCATCTTGAATTTCAGCAGTGCCTTTCGAAGGTTCTATTCTAGTTGGGCCTGCTCTCTAATCTCTGGCAGGCACATCATCACACTGATTAGTAGCAACATTGGTCAGGGACTCCTCCCCTCCTCGCTCTGTACAGAGCAGTATGCGCCCACCTCAAAGTGCCTGTCAAGAAACTGAGTACTTCCAAGAAAGAAATAAAGCAAGAAAATATCCCTTGTTAATGTATGGTAGAAGATTCTATAAATTTCTTGTGGGTGGCTCAATGCTCCAAATGAATGACTTCAGTCAAATTGCTGCATCTACGCACAGGAGACACCAAGTCCTGGGTCTGCACAAGAAAACATTGGAAAAAATATTTGAGGCTATTTACTCTGAGAACAAGCTTGTAAGTCTCTGCTTCTACTGGGTGGTTCTCATTTGTGTAGCTTAAATCATTGGCGTGAATGAAAAACTGAAGGAAGCTCATAGGTTGTTTAATTTTTATGGGTGTATTGTGGTAAATATGAGTGTGTATGTTTCTTTCCAGAGAGAAGCCCGTGAATTTGCAATTCAAACCCTGCGGTTGGAGAAGTACTTCTTAAATCATGTGGTTTGCCTGCCCACCCTCGCTGGCGTTTAAGTGTGGAAGTCTTGACTGAACCTATTTCTGCTTGTCAAGTTTTTTTCTTCTGCAAATTGTTTAATAGTCGTAGGAGTGTTTGACTTGAGGAACTCAGCTGTTTGGTTACTATGGCCATAATAAATGCAAGTAATCCAGATTAGTGATCCAGACATGTATCTACCCTGGCTACAAACTTTCTCACTGAGCTTTTACAGCTTTGCCTATCATACATAAAGTGGCTTTTTAAAAGTGTTTGATGAAGTGTAATGTAATGCACTGCCTATTTTGGTGTGAGTTATGCCAAAAAACAAAAACAATGCCAATTGTTTCTGGGCAGCTGGTGGTGTAGTGGTTAAGGTGACAGGCTTGTAATTGTAAAGTTGCTGGTTCAACTCCCACCTTGGGTGGGATACTTAACCTGGATTGATTCAGTGAAATATCTAGCTTTATGAATGTAGAAATTGTGAACTCTGTGAGTTGCTTTGGATAAAAGTGTTTGTTAAGAAACTAAAATGCGATTTACAGTTGTACTGATTTCACACTCTTATTATACTAAAGAAGCATTCCCATCACTTTAAATGAACTACTTTAGAATTTTGTTTGTATTCGATTGCGTGTTGAAAACATATTTGTGTATATTTTTTGAGATTGACAGATTGGAACCTGACACCCTGGGCCAGGCGTATTTCCGTATTCGTAGGCCGAAATTCTACACAGCGCACCTCTGAGAGCCTTTGGCCAACACAATCCCTCATTCCTCAGGCCCACATAGCCTTATGTTTTCTTCGGCCTCCAACCAGGTATGATCTGGCCGGGGCTTTTGGAGAATGCGGGACCAGATCAGAGTGCTATGACTGCAAGTTTACAACTGCTGCTCTCAAGTCCTAGTCATTCACCCCAGAGTTCCTACACCTGTCTGAGATGTAATAAAGCCGTCTATGCCTCCCTGGCACTTAACTTTCTCTCTGAAGTACAGTATCAGAATGCTGTTGTTCCTGTCTGTGTTGGAGGCTTCTCAAAAAGTTCAGTCCTAGGAAAGGTTGGCTGGCTCGTACATTCCTGCTGAACAAAGCCCATTTTGGCTAGGTAGGATTTTCAAGGAAGGGTCACTTTTTACTGTTATTTTCCAAATATTAGCTTAAAATCTATCTTTAAGATGGGGTAATTCAATAATATTTTATAATAGGAAAGGGTCAAACTTTCATTTCAGTTTAAATCAAGAAAATAAATACGAAGCATATTTAGTCGATTGAGGACTTTCACAGGTATCACAAACTAACACATTCATTTAACATTCGTAGAGCAACTTTGAAAGGCTCTAAAGACCATGTTCAGCAATAGGTGATCTTCCCTGGGTGTGAGTTTTGCTCCTAATGGAGTGAGGGGTGGGGGCCTGTAACACTTAACATGTGGCCTATTTGGTTTTCAAATAGGGAGCAGACTGTGTTTGACAGAGTGGCAGTGAGGTACATAAAGTCACCATTCTTAGAGTTGCATACCCAGGGTGGATAAGAAGTTTCTGCAAAACTGGGCTTGTGTGATTCTTGCCCTCCAGCTAATCACATCTGCTGGCAGAAATGCACCATTTTCATTAAATTGCAGAGGCATAATGTGGCTATTCTCCACCACTTCAGCCTGCAGGGGATAAGTCGTTTATGTGAATGCTGGAACGATGGGAAACCCCACCAATTTGCCAGGTACTCTTCAGAATTTAAACACACGGTTGGTGCTGTTTGGATAAATACCTATGACCATACATTTGTTCGATTGTTGTCTTTAAAGAAGGTAACATCTGTGACGAAATTGGCTGGCTTCTTATGACAAAATTAGCAAAAATAAAATCTGCAGAAAACCTATTATCAGATAATAACCTTAACCTTTCCTTCTAATGGATGAGATGTGCAATGTGGAGACATAATATTTAGAATGACAAATTCCAGTTTGTGTCGGAAGAAAGCTGAATAGTGCCCATTTTTACTTGGCAGGGTCAGACTAGAGAAAGCCAGTGTCCCCTAACTGTGATAGTTATGTTTAGTTACACAGCCTGTTTGGATATGAATCCAGACTACACAAAATGTAACACCTGTCAAAACAAGGCTGCGTTGATAGAGGTGTCCATTCAGCAACTATCTGTCTGGCTGACACCAATAGACAAGGTTGTTAAGTGGAGGTGAGGACAGCTCCATGGATAGCAGGACCTAGCAAAGGCTTGTAGTTGTAACTAGTTATATCACACTGTTGAGTTTATCAAATATATGTTACAGAGGTCCCTCTGAGTAAAGATTGTTTTTTTAAGGATGAAAAAATCCAGAGTACTGTCATCAACATAAATAAATGTAAATTTAGTCTTTCTTCACAAAAGAGATAGAAAGTTTTTTCAAACTTAAAAATAATCTGTCTTCTGTAAAGAATCACATTGACTCACCTGCTATCCGATTCAGTGTCAAGCATGCAGGTGTCAAGGTACAGTTATGAACCTCAACAGCATCCTGTGGGTGGCTCCATTAAGGAATACCTGTCCCAGCATGTCTATGCACAGAAGACTCAAGCTGACGTTCACACCAAACTTGTGTGCTTTATATGATGCCTCAGTTTTTTTAAAGAAAGTGAAAATATGTACAGCTGAAATGTAAAAAAAAAAAAAGCTAAATTATTCTACTTTCATTAATTCCTCATCTCCACAGTAAATAAACCAATGTGGTTGATTATGTGTGAATTCCTCTGGACCACCATTAGACAATTTCCTCCACCCTACTGAGAGGATATATCAGTGGGTAAGTGTCGTGACTGGAGTGTTTTCCAAGGGCAGCCATCACCAGGGGACAAAGGGGCCTCTGGAACTCAGGCTCAATGATTCGGAACAGATTGCGGTGCTCTGACGTCCATAAACACCTCTCTTCTGTACTTGACTTAAATAAGCGCCCTGTTCTCCAACAATAATTCACCTTTCATGCTACCTCTGCAGCTACAGAGTACAATTTTGAAACAGTAATATGTCTGGAAAAATACCCAGACCTAACAATGGTATTTACACGTCAATCTGATAATTCAATCTGATATTTATAGATTGAGCTGTATTTAAATTAACCACTGCTAGAGCTAATCATTTAACAAATGTAAAGAAACATGGTCAGACTAGCAATGGAAGTCTGCTTCATGGACGTAACGTTGCAGCACCCATTCTTTTAAAAAAAAGATTGGAGGTACACTCTGTGGAATGGCTGTATCTCTTGATTCTTCTTCCTCCTTTAGCATTTGTTTGGCCGAACCGCTCTGGGCACATCAATCCGTTACCGTGTTATTGATCCTAATTTAATTATTCTCTACATAGAACCCCTTGTAACCTATCGTAATGTGTTGTTTTCTTGTAGATAATATTCACACATATTTATTGGTTGTTAGCAGCTGTGTAAACATTGGAGAGTTTCATTTAAGCGAACAACATACAAATTACAGTGTCATCGTGCACCTAGGCCCCCTGGTGGTTAGAGGCCCCTTTCCACTTGCCTCATTTTCCCTATTAGCCCATTTGGTAATCCAGGCATGGTCCCAGGTAACTACGTCTAACACCGTCTTCTAACTAGATGGCTAGACTGGCAATCGTTGTTGTACGATTTCTTCAGGTCCTTCATAATGGTTTGGCTCTTTTATAAAACAATATGCACATACACAAATTTCTCATTCTTGATTACTTCTCTTTCACGAATAAGAAGTAAAAGTACCCAAATTGGAGTTACCTATTCTCTCCTCACGCTGCCCTCTATTTATCCAAACCAAGGTATTTAAAGTGTAATCGCTGACCTAACCTGCCTGCTAGTAGACACTGGTGTTATGCATTTCCTCAACCATCTCACTAATTAGCCACCGCGGTAGAGTTATGCTTTCACTCACTGACGCAGCTGAAGCTCACGGCAACAAGATAATTAAGCATGAACCTTCTTCTATTAATATATTGGGAGGACCTGCACCCAATCTTGTGTGACATTACTTTTTATGACGTGGTTGGTAAAGTGTAGTTGAAGAGCCTGTTTTGATCTCTGAATCTGTAACAGTCACTGCTTAAATTACAAATAGAAAAACACTTGGCAAGCACCTTTTTAGAACAGCATAAGGCCACATAATCACATTGTAACTCATATTGATGCATATTTTGGTAAACATTTTACTGATTATATAATTACATATCAGCTGAACAACACTGGCCCCATTCCTAACCATGATCTTAACTCAGACCCCTCTAACCCTAACCCAAAACCCAAGCATTACCTTCAGCACAAGCCTCACCCTATGTGAAATTTTTTAGGCCATATTGTGGCCTAACAAAAAAAGCACTGGAGAAAATGTCTGCCCTTCTCCGGCACTACAACACCCAGTAGGCAACTATGGGTCATAGAACAAGAAATACAAAAACAAGAAGCAGGTTCCTAAAGAGACAGGATGTAGAAAATTTGCGTAGTTTTTATTTATTTATTTATATATTAATATTGTGTTTATGTATTTACTTTATTTAGTTGTTTGGAACTGTCTTGTTTGTCACCTGGAGTCCACACCCTAGCAATTGATTGGTAGATTGATTTACTGTAACGTAGCATTTGTCACAAGTGCATGTCACTGATTGTTAGTTAGTTAGCAAGTTGGTGAATTGTAGTAGTAAACATGGTACTTCTATGTTTGACTGCACCATCCACAATACTCTTGTGTGGTGTTGTGTCTTCTGTCACAGGACTCTGGATCTGAAACTGTATTGCCCACATAGCTTTAAACATGCATACAGGGTCACAAAAACCACAACCCTGTAATCATAGCGTTGGGTGGGGAGGATGCCTAGATGGCCCATGTTCATTGGCACTTGTTGGCAAATTGAGGCATAATTACAAAGCACATATAAAGTGCATCAGATCAGCCTCGTCTCAGCTTTTAAGGGTATTATGGTGTGCTTTCAGAGTTCTCTAGAGGCAAGAACAAATGATTAAGGCCCTGCCACACGGTTTACAGATGTGTGCCACACCTTGAAATATAAAACTTCTCAGAGACATTTTAAAAAAATACCTATTATTAAAGCAGAAGTGACAATAGCACAGTTTCTGGTTTATGAATACAACTACTAAGTAGCTAGCCAATGCAAGCTGAAAATCTCCTCAACTGACCGTTCATTTGCATCAGAATATATAAATATATATGTTCATCATATTGCCCATAATCTACACTATATGGATAAAAGTATTGGGCCACACCTCTTAATCATTGAATTCAGGTGTTTCATTCAGTCCCATTGCCACAGGTGTATAAAATC